>JAQQSW010006772.1:0-12500 GCA_028646575.1 Pseudocheirus occidentalis | reverse complement strand
ATGAATTAACTCTAGGCCTCCCTGATTATATTAATAAATTACATTTAATGAGGTAAGATATAATGTTTTACATATATAATAGCACCATATAAATATCTCAATTGAATTAATCATCAAATTGCTTGAAGATATCAGCTACTGTCACTGTGCTAGGCATTGTGGGGAATTTTTTACAAAGTATAAAATCATATCCTGCATTTTAGGTGCTTATAATTTAGCAGGTTAGGGAGTATAGACATGTAAGTATGTAATAGAATGTGTTCATATTTAGTGTCCATATTCCCAAAGTGTTTTGGGCTATGAGGCTATTACCCTCTTGGGATACATCCTCTGTGAACTATAGATGCTAAAAAAAACCTTGTGTGAACTCCACAGCATATTCATTGTTACTTAAAACAACCACTGATTTTTAAGGGTATTCTCAGTCTGCCCGGTTTAAAAAAGAAAAAATGTTTTGTTTTGTTTTTTACTGAAGAATTGGAGAATTATTAACATAGGCAATGAGACAGAATGACAGAGAGGAAAATGAGAGGAAATAGAGCAGCCACTTCTATTCCAAGGTGAGAGTGTAAATATAGTCTTGTATTCAGCAGGTTTGCATGGTGCAGGGGCAGAAATGATGGAGGCAACCTACAACTAAAGTTCCCAAGAGGGAAATGTTCACTAGCTGCTACTTTGAGCCTGAGAAGAAAGTAGATAAGCTGAAACTGCTTGAAGACAAGACTCTCTTAATACCCTGCTGTGAGTTTAAATGGACTGTGTCATGTTCCTGCTGTGTTGAGGATGCTTGGGGATTGAATGCAGTCTCCCTTAGAAGTGTGGGAGATGGCAACCATCTGGGTGTGGGTGCTAAGAAAGCTTGCCAAATGACTCAACCTTTTTTTACCTTATTATTCTGTTTCATAAAATGACTTTTTACTTTGAACTCATGTGTCATCTGGCTTGGCCAGGAAGAAATTCAAAGGATGGGGGCTCAGAGATGTGGTTTTGAACAGATGGGATAGCATTCTGGGCCAATAGGAATGGCTTCTTGTATAAGATGTAATTTTATCTGGGACATAAAGGAGGACAGGGAGGGAGAACATCCCAGGCATGGGAGATAGCCAAGTGAGAATGAGATGGATTATCCTGAATGAAGAGCCTCAAGGATTCTAATACCAGGGGTTCACAAATAATATGAGGACAGGGGATGGGGAAAGTAAGTTATATGATAATGCAAAGATAAGAGGGGTAGAGAAGACTTTGAAACCAGAACAGGACAGGATTTTATATTAGATCCTGGAGGTAATAGGGAGTCATTGGACTTTATTGAATGGGGAGGGAGGAGGAGGGAGAGGTGACATGGTTAGATCTATAAGATTAATTTGACAGCTAAGTGGAGGATGGATTGGAGTCGGAAGACATTTGAGGCATGGCGATCCACCAGAATGCTATTGTGATATTCAGAAATGATGAGGGCTTATTCCAGTGTGGTGCAGTTATCAGGGAGAGAATGAGGCATATATGGGAGATGTGAAGAAAATAGCATTGAGGATGGTAGGAGTGATCCAAGGATTAGTCTTGGCAGAAAGATAGCAGCAATATTATAAGAGGAAAGTTTTTTTTTCCTTGAAAAAAGAGGTTCAAATGGTTCATTAAGGCATCAAGATGAGGAAAGCAAGAGAGTGAGTCTAATGCAAGGTTGATGACTGGGAAAAGAACTAAAGAGGTTCAATACCTGGAAGCTGAGAGATGAAAGAACATAATTTAGGATTTCAAGGAAGAGGGAAGATTTGAATAACAACAGACTGTGATCAGATAAGAAAATTTTAGAGTTATTGAATAGAAAAATATTCATGAACGTGAATGCAAAATTTTTTCATAGCAATAAAGAATTAGAAACACAATTGGTTGCCCATTGATTGGGGAATGGCTAAAGAAATTATGTTTTATCAATATAATGGAAACATTAGAGGACTTGTATGAATTGATGCAAAGTAAAATAAGTAGAACCAGGAAGAATAGACACAATGACTAATAATGAAGATGAAAAGAACAACAACAACAAAAAAAACAAAACCCTGAATTCTATGTAAATAAAATTAACAAAGTTCGCCACAGAGAAGAAACCTAGAAATACACCTCCCTTATTTGATTTTCCATGGAATACAACACTGGTGCATTGTTAACAAGATAAAAGAAAGGGCATAAGACCATAAAAAAATAAATAGGTGAGGTATGTGCAGTATACCAGGAGATTCAACCTGATATCAGGGATCCAAATACTTCCATTCAAGATATAGACTGTGGATGGCCAACAGTTATCTCAGTGCACCAGGACCAAGTATTTGTGGAGTCAGGTTGCTTGGAAATGCAGTCCAAAAGAGGTGGATAAACTCCATCTAAGGCTAAAAACTAGCATAAGACCAATAGCTAACAAGTTCCATAAGGATTAGGTATAGGGGGGGAGAGGCCAATAAGGAGAATGCAAGGTTTATATTTTTTTCTCTCATGCACTATAATCTGTCTTCCAAAAGGTTGGATGATCCTCAATCATTCATTATTTGTCTTATCATTAAGGTGACAATAGGTATATCTGTATTAAATCTGGAGTTGCCCTTTAGTTAACTTGGGGAGGGGAAATGGCCTACACACTATAATATTAACAAGTAGATTTAAGGAAATCTTAAAATTAAACTGAGACTCTTCTGATTAACCTACTTTATGACTGGAAATTCTCACCAACCAGTCAGAGATGCCCAACTGAAGGTGAGGACTTTGTAATGGCTGGGCATAGATATGCCATAAATTAGAGATAAGAGATGAAGTGATAAAATTAATTAAGATCTCTGAATGAATGACACAAGGGAGAATAATGAACTATGGTGTTATATTGTCCACTTGCTTGTTAGTGAATGACTCAATATTGAGTTATGTCCATGTTTAGTAGTCTGGAGAGAAAAGTGGAAACAAAGAAAGAGAGAAATGAAAAATAGCCAGAGAGAAAGGAAAAGAATCAGAAAAGTGTAGTATGCAGAAAATCAAAGATGGAGAAAATGTTTAATGAAGAAATGTCTAGACAACATTCCTTAAAATTTAGTTGTATGTGTAAATTGAGTATATTGGATGCTGCATTTTGATTAATTCTTCTTGTGAAATGAAAGATGTATTTTTAACAATTTGACTTTGTCTCCAAGATTTGGCTAAATTCAATTCATCAATTCAATATGAATTTGTTAAAATTTTAGCATTTAAGAATATAGTAATTTTTTTAAACTATATTGAATGAAAAATCTATGATATACAGTGAAATAATAATTAGCTTCAAAATAAAAATCTACCAAATAAAAGCAACCCAGACACTATAGTGATTGTTCACTCCATGACCATCTCTACTCTTCACTTTTTCCTTATTGGACATAATATTCACTTCCTCCTTGCCAGAGCCTTGGACTCTGTCCCCAGTTCCACTCCAGCATGTGACTATCAAACTTTTGTCTAATCCTGTTTGGATCCAGGCCTCCACCTTAGCTCCTGGCTACCTCCATGCCATGTCCAGTGCTATATTTCCCTTCCTTTAATGTGTTGCCTTCACCCATTACAATATGAACTCTTTGATGGAAAGGAATTTTCCTAGCTTACATTTATAATGTTCATTACTAGTACTTATCACAATGGTCAGCACATAGTAAGTACTTAATAAATGCTTTAGTTATCTCCAAAGTAAGAGGCTAGTACAAATTGATGAACAGAGGAGAGGTGGAAATCAAGGAAAATTAGAATCATGAGTCGATCTTTGAATTATATTCCTATGGGGGGGGGAGGAAAGTGGTAGACAAGGCTCTATCTTTTCCCAAATATTGTTCATTTCTTCTGTTTTACTTTTCTTTTTTTGCCTTTGTGCTTTCAGGACTTGGAAAAGGATAGAATGAAAACAAGCCCTTAGTGATTTGCAGCTACATGCGAAGATCAGAAATACAGTTGCCAACAGCCAGATTCAACTTCCCACCTCAATATCTTATTTACATTTTATGCAATCTCTCATCATAACTGGAGCAATGTTCCCATTCCTCCTTTTGGAGACCCCCACCATGCCTGTAAAACATTCAGCCTGTTTCTTTGCCTTTCTCTATGTTCTTTCTTCTTTATATAGCAATGAGAAAAATGTTTATTGTTCTGAGAATCCCTTTGCAAGGATATTACAATACTCTATGCTTTCTGACCTCTTTCCTCTATCTTTCAAGATGCCAGTGAGAAGACAAACTGGCTTCTGCATTGCTGGCTTGCACTGCAGGCATTCACCCAATATTCCAGTTAAAATGAGTTTCAGGTGATTTGCATTGAACTTTTTCCTTCATTTAGAAAGCCTTGCTTGGGAAATTCCATTCACTGAGCTGCTGTGTAATGAGGGATCCAGGTCCTTCACTTATTCTCTCAAAGTTTCTATAGTAGGAAACATTCTGCCCTAGGTGTTACCTTTAAGATCCCTTTAGAGAATTTGGTGCAGATAGACATTTAAGTAATTTTATTTCTGATACTGACAGAGACAATGTGGTATAATTTATAGAGATCCTGCCCCAGGGTCAAAAAGACTTGGGGTTCAAACTTTACCCCTAATATATCCTGCCTATGTCACTCTGAGAAAGTCAGTTAAACTCTCAGTGTGCTTTAAGAAATTTCTTGAGACTATAAATTGCAGAGAAAGTGTTGACACACATTTACAGAAGGAATTTCCTCACAATATCATCTTCATAACTAGCATTCATATGGAGCCTTAAGTTTTAGAAAGCACTTTATATGGGTTATCTCTTTTGATCATCACAGCAAACCTGAAAGGTCAGTGTGATTATTATTCCCATTTTACAAAGGAGGAAACTGAGGCTGAAAAAAGTTAAATGAATCTCCTGGATCATACAGCTAATAAGTCTCAGAGAGGATTTGAACTTAGGTCTTACTGAGCTCAAGTCCAGAATCCTATGTTCTTTGCCACCTAGCTGCCCAAAGAATTCTTATACCAGCAAAATCACTGATCTAGCTCCTCTCCCTATCTTTAGCAAAAATGGAAGGTGCCATATAAATGTGCATTACACAGGTGCATGCATATGGGTTTATATACATACATACAGTTATACCAGTGATGTATAACTACATTTTGCCACATGTGTGTATGTGTATGTGTATATATCATGTGTGTATATTGCTGTACATACACAATACACAAATGCAAAAGAAGATAAATGGTAAAAGCAGGAATTTCTACACCAGAGAATTCCCTATACAAGTGAAATCATAGGTCTAGTCCCTATCTCTATTATATTTCTAATATCACTGCACTGTAAGAAATTATGAAAATGAAAGAAAAATGCAGAGAAGCATGGGAAGAATTATTTTAACCAATGTACTAAAGATAGCGGAAAGAAAAATAATATATATGACTAAAACAATGTAAATGGAAAAAAAACAAAACCTGAAACTAAATGCCACACTCATATTTATCCATTTTAAGTAATATACTTTTAGTTTCCTACCTGCAAACACCACACCCAGGTCTTAAAAATATATATCATTATAATAAATGTTATTAATCAACGAGAGCCTCAAAAGGGAGAGGAGAAAATAGATCAGCCTTCATTGTCTGCAGAGATGGGGAAGTATGGGTGTGGAAAATGGCATATACTACCATAGTCAGTTGATATATTATATCCTTTTGCCAGACTTTTTTCTTTATCTTTTTTCTCTCTCTCTCTCTCTTTTTTTTTGTTTTCTTTGTTACAAGAGCTTTCTTTCTAAGAATGGGATATGTTTGGAAATTTGGAAACAAATGTAATTTTAAACAACATTTTAAAAAAAAATACTGTTTGATTATGATGTAATGGGGGCAGGGGCACTAGACCATCAAGACTGATCCTTAGACTATGCATAGTATGTGCTATGTCAACCTACATGGAGGCTTTTTGAGTCTGCTTCTAGAAACGTGTGACACAGAAGCTCTTACTCTCTCTGGTTCAGGGCACAAGCATGTATCCTCTAACTGCTGACTTACTACATGTTAACAAAACACCTTTTACCTGATTGCTGAGCTAGAATTGAATTGCACACAAAAGGTTTAAAGAGGAAAAAAAAAGTGTGGGTGTGGGGGGGGGGGGTGGAGGGGTTGGGTGGGAGTGTACCCAGAACTGATAGACATCTCCATTCAGGGAAGCAGCTGAAGCAGGAGCAATGCTATGCTGTGTGCTTTACCCCTTTACCTGGTCTCTACATGGCTATGTATAATATATGGTTCTAACTCTGTATCTATCTCTATTGTATGTATTCTTTTCCTAACTTTACATAAATAATATCAAAAGTAGAACAGACCAAGTTAGGATCTATGACAACAAGTTGGAAGAGTCATCAGAATTCTAGCAACTTGAGTCCATATAAGAATCCGTTGGTCACTACATTAGTCAAACCTGATGAAGAGACAGGTCTGAGGATGAACTAGCTTGAACCAGGCCAGAAGTAACTCAATCTGAAGGCCAAGATCCATGTTCTGAAAGGAAGGGAACAACTTATCCACTGCTAGGCTACACTCAGAAGTAAACCAGGGGGGGATAAAAGTAACCACTTCTCTAAGCTTCTGATCACTCTATCCAGGGACTGGGGTGATAAAAGAGAATGTTTTCCTAGTTCGGGTGGTTGTTCCTCTATCTTTTCAGTACATATATCTTTGTGAAAGCTTAGTTATGCTCATTGATTAAATGAGGAGATAGAAACTGGTGATAGATATCAAAGGGAACAAAAGAACTAATTAACAATACTTTAAGATACTCTCATACCCTCAGGGTTGCATTTATAATGTTGAGGGGAGATGGAACCAGCTGCTTACTGGAGAATGGACCAGTTATTCTATTTGTGGTTTCAAAGAGTAAGAGCTTAGAGCCATGACATTGGCATGTCTCACTCGCAGAACCCAATATCTACCTCAAGACTAATCCCATCTGGCACTCCTGCTGATGGAGCATCCTACCAGTATCTAAAATATGCCAATGAAAGGATTGACCCTATGAAGTAGTAGAATAGTTCTCTCAGCAGCTCATTAGCCATTTAATGTATTCTATATAACAACCTACCCTACTGATTGAAAGAAAAGAGTGAGGATGAAGAGAGAGAGGAGAGACAAAAACAGATAATAGGGTAAAAAGTAAATAGTTCTGGGAGTCTTTCCCCTCCCACTCAATAAGCATATGCCATGGAGAGGGCCTGAAATAGGATACAAGAATCCATTCCCTTGGCCCATCTCAGATAGATCCCAGGCATGTCCCAGAGAGTCAGGACGCATCTCTCTCATTGTAATTTTAGAATCTCTTCTACATGGTAACCACAGTCATCTTCCCTTTAACTTTCTTATCTTTAAATCTGCCCCAGAATAATGCACAAAAAAAGTTACATAGTAGTTTGATTACTCAATAATAGAAGCATATTTATGTGTGAAGCTGTTTCAAGAGTAACCAGATTTTCTTTCTCTCTAATTATTTACCTGTTTTCCTTTTCTTTTTGAATAGGTCTTTGTTCCCACCTCTTTCCTGATCAAAACTTTAACTAAGAACAAAATTTTCATTCAGGTTTTCAACCACCTCAGCTCCATCTGCTTTCTAAAATAGACCTCCTTCTTTTGCTGAAATCCTCAAACTTTTCCAGCTACAATTGTTTAAATATATTGTACTTGATGTACTGTATAGATCATCTAAAACATTTTCAAGGATAATCTTTGACTAAATGATTTTTTTCCATACATGCTGACTTGAGAATTTAACCCTACATTAAAATTCAACACCACTATACTTGGTATATACTTGGTTTATTTTCCTAGTATAATTTAAGTTCCTTGAGGGCAGGAATTCTTCTTTTCCTTCTTCCTTCCCTTTTTCCTTCTTTCATTCCTTCCCTCCTTCCTTCCTACTTTCTGCCATGCCTTTCTTGCCTCCCTCCATTTTCCTTCCTTTTTTTCTTCTTTCCTTCCTCTTTTTTCCCCCCCTTTCTCTTTTTCTTTCTTTCTTTCAAGGTGGGGAAAGAAGTAGAGGGAAAGGAAGTTGCTTACATACATAATCCCCATAACTCTGTGATTCATTCTGGCACATTAACAGCTGAAGTCAATACCTAAAGCAAGTCTCTAACTCCATAGAATTTGTATGATTGGGGCTTTATTACACCTATTGAAAGGATCAGAAAACAACATCATATTACAAACATCTGAAAGGGTTGCAATGCAATACACCTTTCATTTTTTATGTAATAATCCCTTACATTTGGATGGTGCTTTATGCCTTTCAAAACACCTTTACACACATTATCTCATTTGATCCCCAGAGTAACCATTTTTATACAGTGTTTCTCAAAATTCTTCATGTATAACACAGGATAGGATGTATTTATTTTGAACTAGCTATGACACTGCAGAGTCAGGAAGGATGTTATATTCAAAATAAATAACTTTTTGGTGACTATAATTTTTGTTTACAGTAATTAAAGAAATATGGATATAGATATAAATATAACCTATGCATTTGTATATACAATGCGGCTACTGACAAGAAATCTGCCTTCAGTCTAGAGGGATCTGGCTTCAAGTTCTACCTTTGCTCTGTCCTGGCTATGTGAATGTGGAAAAGTCATTTATCTTCTCAATGATCTAAGCAGCACACTAAGATTCTAAGTTGCATAAAAGGTGTGTATCTACTTTAGTATAATATAGTTTTCTCACCCAGCATTTCTCTATATTAATGAAATTACATCTATAGTTCCAGTTCTTACATGTGTCAAACACTTGAAAGTTTAAATGTATACTTTCTGTGAGTTTATATGTACACATGTACACATTTATATACAAATGTTGTGGTTAGAGTGCTAGGTCAGCAGTCAGAAGTCACCTTCATAAGTTAAAATCTGGTGTCAGACACTAGCTGTGCGACCTTGGGCAAATCACTTTACCTAGTTTGCCTTGGTTTCCTCATCTGTAAAATGAGCCGGAGAAGGAAATGGCAAACTGCTCCAGTATCTTTGCCAATAAAACCACAAATGGGATCACAAAGAGTTGGATATGACTGTAATGACTTAATAACAACAAAAATGTACAAATCTTTTATATACATATATATAATGTATGTATGTATATCAGTGAAGATGAAAACTTGGTTATTATAGAGACTGTCCTTTATAAGTAAACTTAAAAAAATATCAGTTACAATAATAAGCATCTACCTATATATGAAGAGAAAGAGGAAGGAAAGAGAAGAGAGAAAATGGGACAAGGGTGGTGGAAATGAAGAAAAAAATAATCACTTGTTATTTTATACTGAAGAGACAGTTATACCTCTGGAATCAAGAAGACCTTAATACAAACATCACCTCTTATATCAATTAAATGTATTGTCATGGGCAAGTCACTTGGATTCTCTGAGCTAACCGTAAAATGGGAATGATAATCTCAACAATAACATTAACTAGTGTTTATATACCACTTTGAGTTTGCAAAGTGATGTTATCTCATTTGATTATTACAACAGCTTTGTGAGGTAGGCACTATTATTATCTGTATTTCATAGGTCAAGAAATGGAGGCCAAAAGCATTTAAGTGACTTGTCCAGGGTCAATCAACTAATAAGTATTTGAAGTAGGATTTGACCTGAGGTCTTGTAGCAGTAAACACCCTAGCATACCCAGGACAGCTGCTAGCACAGGTTCTCTGATCTCCT
The DNA here is from genome assembly GCA_028646575.1 of Pseudocheirus occidentalis. Taxonomy (NCBI): domain Eukaryota; kingdom Metazoa; phylum Chordata; class Mammalia; order Diprotodontia; family Pseudocheiridae; genus Pseudocheirus; species Pseudocheirus occidentalis. Next base: position 2,787 of record JAQQSW010006772.1, on the reverse strand, counting down.
TTTCTAAAGGAAAGCAACTCAAAATGGGTTAACAGTCTTACTTTAATCAAATATATATGTATCATTTACTTAGTTCAGTGGAAAAAGTCAGCACCCTGAACTTCAGAGAAAATACAAAGAGAAATTACAAGCATACAAAAAATACAGACAGAGAAAATAACACAATTCAACAGACCAATAGACAAGGCTTCTAGATGTCAGACCATTACATACATATATATAGTTAGCTGCCAAGGAGAAAAGCACCAGCATCTGGGTTTTCAAAGCAGGGAATTGGGGGGATGACAGAGGGAGGGCTCAATGATTGCTCAGAGTCTCATCTGGTCAAATCACACAATTCTTCCCATAAGTAAGCCCCAAAGTAAAACCTCACCTCAGCGTTTATATAGCCTTTGTCAAGGTCAGAGGACATCACAACCTTTGTGACCCACTGTCCAATTACATAGTAACAAAAGGTGTGCACTTTCCTGAAAAACAAACCTCCTCTAAGGAAGCTTCTCTTGTTGAGCTCCAAGTGAGGTCCATTAAGGGTCAGGAAAGATCTTCAAATTCTGTTACCATCTTCTTAATTCCAGATCTTCTTAATTCCAGGTCCAGGACTATGCACACAGTTCCACTTAATTACTTAAAAGTGTCTATCTCGTGGTGCTTTTCTAAAGATTAAAGGAAATAATGATAATTGAAAGGTCATATGCATTGGAGTTAATAGAGACAAACTGTGGCATCGTGTGTAGAGTACTGGGCCTGAAATCAGAAAGTCCTGAGTTCAAATTCAGCCTCAAACATTTACCAGCTGTGTGACCTTGGGCAAGTCATTTCACTACTGTTTGTCTCCATTTCCTCGACTATAAAATTATGATAACACTAGCACCTATGTCATGGGGCTGTCATAAGGATGACATGAGATATATGTAAAAATCACTTAGCAGAGAGTCTTGTATATAGTTGGTGTTATACAAATGCTTAATCCCTTCCATTTGTGATTATTTGAAAAACTATGTGAGGTACGTATTATAAATATTATTATCTTCATTTCAAAGATGAGTAAACTAAGGATCAGAGAACTTAACCATCTTGTCCAGTCAGATAAATAGAAAGTGCGTGAACTTGGATTTTACCTCATCTCCCAATTCTAATATTCTTTAAGCTACACCAATGACATACATATGTTATGACATAACACTAAAAACAGTGCTTTGTACAATCTAGACACTCAAATATATATTTCATGACTGCTTACTTGATCTTGGCACATTTCTAATTTTCCTTGATATTATTCAACTGGAATTATGCATTTCACATTTCATTTCAATGTACGTGACAACCATTTTAACTCTTCTCTTTCCCTTTGTCACCATATCCAACCAGCTTTCTCATTCTTTTAATTTTAACTTCAAATAAGTTTGTCACTCATTTCATCCTCTTCCATTACTAAGATCCCAACTAAGTCCTTCATTGTCATCTAGTTGGACTTATTTAACAGGCTCCTAATTAGTCTCAGTCTCTGTCTCTGTAGCTCTTTCACACACACACACACACACACACACACACACACACACACACAGCATTTTTTGCCAAATACACAGCTCTGATCACATCCTTAGCTGCTTAAAGATTTGCCATGGTTTTCCCTTGCTCAATGAAGAAAATTGAAACTTTATACTTTTTAGTTTAAAACCCCCCACAATTGGGTAACAGTGGGCTACAGCTTCTACAATCATCACAGGAATTCATACAACTCCAAAAGAGGCACTTCTATCTGGAAATAGCTGCAGGACTCCATGCAGTGGCTGTGTTTTTAGATGCCAACTACTCTCATCTAAGAATGACTACACAACTCCAAGAAAGCACTGAAAGTCATTTGGTGGTGTTTATAGAAATATATATATTTCAGTCTAGTGGATCACCATGCCCAGCATTGTATCTGAGAGACAGGAAAAAACAACAACAACAACAACAACCTAAGAGGATTGGCTTATTTGTGGGGATGAGTGAGAGACAAACATAAGTCCTGAGTTAGGTGATTGATCAGAAGTTGGTGGGTACTGGTCATAGTTGGCCTCATCTTAATACATAGGCTTGGATCTGAGAGTATGCATTGACTCCCTTGCTCCTAGTTTTGGGAGGACTAATCAGAAAAATTACGAAGAACTACATGATCTACCTTTTTAGCACTATCCCACATCATTACCCTATACTGTTGCCAATCTTTTCTCACTTTTCTTTTTCTGAACACAACCAATATTTTTCTGCCTGTGGAAATAATACTTGCTTAGGGTGGAGCCAAGATGGCATCATAGAAGCAGCAAGATTCCTCAGCTCCCCAACAGCCACCCTAAATACCAATAAAATATGACCCTAAACAAATTCTACGGCTCTCAAACACACAAAAACACAGAAAACACATCTCTTCTTGAAGGCAGCTCAGCAGGAGGGGCTCATGCAGCAGTCCTGGAGCCAAGACCAGCCGCGCCTGAAACCAAAGCCATGGCCAGGCACCAGGGCAGTTGGGAGGAGCCAAGCCTCCCAAGCCACAGCTTGAGTCTACTTCAAAGAAGATCTACAGCACCTGAAAGGATCTTCACATCTAGCAAACCAGGATTAGAGAAAGTCAGTGAAAGTGAAACTTTGAAACTAAATTTGGGGGAGGAAAAGCAGTTCAGCCAATCTGCCCCCAGGGCAAGGAAGCAGTGGGGGAAGGGCAGGAACTGCTGTAACTGGCAGCTGTCCCCACTGAGCTGCTTCAGAGCCCCTGGCCTGCAGACCCTGCAGGGGGGCTGAGTCAAT
>JAQQSW010006771.1:0-13865 GCA_028646575.1 Pseudocheirus occidentalis | reverse complement strand
CTATAGCTTCTAGGCATTCTTCACGTGTCTTGGAAGCATTTGGTGTGGGAGTTCTGACTGTGTTGTCTTCCTCCCGTTCCATGCTTTGATCCTTTTTGTCCACAAAAAAGGATTCTAGAGTTTTATTGCTGTTCTTATTTTGCTTCCTTTTCCTCATGTTGGCCAGTTAATTAATTGGTCGGGTTTTTTTAGCTTTGTGAAACTCTGCTTCCAGGGGTGAAAGCTCTGTTCCAAATTGCAGCCTCCCTCCCAGCTTTGGCTTGCTGAAAGCACTCCCCAGGACCACCACCCAAGACCACGATCCACAAGCAGATCTCTCAATGCAAGAGCATTTGGCCCTGATCAATTGTCTCAGCCTCCCCGCAAAATCCACAGGCCAGGCGCTCTGAAGCAGCCCAGTGGGGCAGCTGCCGGTTACAGCAGTTCCTGCCCTTCCCCCATTGCTTCTTTGCCCTGGGGGTAGATTGGTGGAAATGCTTTTCCTCCCCCAAATTTAGCTTGAAAGCTTCACTCACTTTCACTGACCTTCTTTAATCCTGGCTTAGTAGATGTGAGGATGCCTCCAGGTGCAGTAAATCTTCTCTGAAGTAGACTCACATTATGTCTTGTGATATTAGGTTCCTCCCGTGCCCCTGCCCTGGGGCCTGGCCACATTATGGTTTCAGGCTGGGCTGGTCTTGGCTCCCTGCCAAGTTAGGTCTCAGGCTGTGCTGGCCCGATGATCCCCTGCTGCTGAGCTGCCTTCAGCGAGAGATGTGTTCTCTGTATTTTTATGAGTTTGAGAGTCCTAGAATTTGTTTAGGGTCATATTTTATGGCTGTGTAGGAGCTGCGGAGCCTTGCTGCCTCTATGCTGCCATCTTGGCTCCGCCCACCCCTCATTCATTTCTAAAATATATAGAGAACTGAGTCAAATTTATAAGAGGACAAGTCATTCCCAAATTGATAAATGATCAAAGGATATGAAAAGGCAGTATTCAGAGGAAAAAATTATAGCTATCTATAGTCATATGAAAAAATTCTCTAAATTGCTATTAATTAGAGAAGTGCAAACTGAAACAATTCTGAGGTGCCACATCCCACCTATTAAATTGGATAATATGATAAAAAAGGAAAATGATGAATGTTGGAGATGTGAGAATATGGAGACCCTAATGTGTTGTTGTGAAGTTGTGAATTGATTCAACCATTCTGGAGAACAATTTGAAACTATGCCCGAAGGGCTATAAAACTGCATAACCTTTGACCCAAAAATACCACTTCTAGGTCTGTATCCCAAAGGTATCAAAAAGACCCACATGTACAAAACTATTTGTAGCAGCTCTTTTTGTGGTGGCCAAGAACTGGAAATTGAGGGGACGCCCATCCACTGGGGGATGGCTGAACAAGCTGTGGTCTATCAATGTATTGAGATGCTGTTGTAACATAAGAAATGATGAGCAGGTGGATTTTTGAAAAACCTGGAAAGACTTACATGAACTGATGCTGAATGAAGTGAACATAACCTGGAGAACATTGTATAAAGTACCAGTAACATTGTGCAATGACCAACTTTGATAGGCTTAACTCTTCTTAGCAATCCAAGGATCTAAGGTCTAAGATCTATCTAAAACAATTCCAAAATACTCATAATGGAAAATGCTATTCACATACAGAGAAAGAACTATGGAGTCTGAATGTCAATCAAAGCATACAATTTTCTTTCCGTTTTTGTTTCTTCTTAGGTTTTTTTCCCTTTACTTCTAATACTTCTTTGCAATATGACTAATGTGGAAATATGTTTAATATGATTGTAAATGTATATTTAGAGAATTAATTGGGGGCAGGTAGGTGGCGCAATGAGTGGAGCACCAGCCCTGGAGTCAGGAGGACCTGAGTTCAAATCTGGCCTCAGACACTTGACACACTAGCCATATGACTTTGGGCAAGTCACTTAACACCCATTGCTCTCTAAAAATAAAAAAAGAGAGAATCAACCCCAAATGTTTACATGGAATATTTGTACCTGACCTGTGGTAGAACATTCTGAGTTCATATGGGTCTGATCAGCCATTGGACACACCAGAACTTGATTCAAGCATAGTGATGTCATTATGATCCTCTTTGAGACCAAAAGACAACAGCCAACCAACATGTACAGCCAATATAAGATTGAATGCCATCTTAAGGAGGGGGGAGCAGAAGCAGGAGGAGAAAATGTAAAACTCAAAATCTTTGTTGAAAACCATAAGCAAATAAATAAATACTGTGAATCATTTTTGTACTTCTAGTACATTGCCTATGTGATATTATGATATGATATGATATTATGAATTATTTACATTGGTTTTACATTTTCTGTTGTACAGTATAAAAGATATCTTATGCTTCAAGAGAAACAAACAAAACAAAATAAATGACAACAGCAAAAATACCAAAAAAGCTTATATTAACATAATATTTTGCCAATAAGGCTAGTGAAATATCCAAAGTGACATATATTTGTTTGATATGTTTAGGATCAGAGGGTCATATTTAGAGATTGAAGGGACCATTAGAAATCATCTGGTCTAAATCTCCTACTTCACAGATAATGACTATATAGAAATCATAGATAAACATTATGGTGATAAGTGGTTAGTGAAGTGGGAACAGTACTGAAGGTAAGAAGACCTGGTTTTGAGCAACTGCTCTGCATGATTAAGTATAGACTCTCTGGCAAGTCCCTTGAACTATCTTTACTTGTAATATGAGCATAATGATGTTTTAATCCTATTTCTCACGTGGTTGTTCTTAGGAAAGTTCTCTACAAGTATGAGTTATTATCATTAGGACTTAATAATATATTTGGGAAACCAACTGTTAAGTAAGACAATGGGACAAAGTATAAAGTGATAGTAATAATTCCTCAGAAATGTCAGTGTTTATTACTAACAAATCATTTTCACATGTGTTTAGAGGGACATGGCTTGAGAACTAAAAGAGACCTTAGATGTCATTGGAATCAACAGATTTTTTTTTGCAAAAAATGGTTTATTTCATATTTCTTGTATTGAAACCTCTGTGACAATAAGACTCTTCCTACCATCTTAGTTACTTACCCGTAATCCAAAATAAAATGCAAGGAAAGTATTGAAGGTCAAGTCAACAAACAGTGTTATACTCTCATTTCTTGAGCAGCTTTCAAAAGGACTGGAGGAGAAATAAGAACATGGTGTACTCAGAAATAATTGTGAAATGCTTTACAACCTATTTCTTCACATTACAAAATGACTCTGAAGATTTGTCAGATTATCTGGTTATTTTTAATTCCTTATATAGCTTCATCAGTGCATGATCAGAATGGGGTCCAAGAAAGCATTAGATGGATAATGAAAAGAGAAGGGTTAAATCCCATTTCTACCACCTACCAGCTGTATGTAGTTGGTCAAGTCACCAAAGCTCTTGGCATCTCAGTTTCCTATTAAAGAATATGCATGCTATTTTCAACATACTTCATAGAATATTTTGGAAAGGAACACAACTTGATAAGCTTTAAATGACTACAGAAATACCTGTAGTATGTCTATCTCTATATGTCATATATGTAAGGCATACACATGCATTCATACATCTGTGTGTTTATATTTATGTATATGTGTGTGCATATATGTTTGTATATATGATTATCGCTAAAGTATTAGATAGATTGATTGGGGGGGTTGGTTGTATACAAAACTTGAATAACTGGCTAGGCTTTGCTTCATTAGATTGTCAAATCCTTGAGAGCAGAGACTTATCTTTTGCCTCTTTTGTATCCCCAAAATTTTGCACAGTGTCTAGCACAGAGTTGGCTATTAATAATTATTGATTAATGGGTTGATTCTCACAGACATACTAACATTCTGAAAATAGAAGAGAAAGTTAGATTATTTGTCTTCACTTCACATTTTATCATTAATATATTTGTTCATTAACAAGATAGAATACATCTATTATATGCAATCAGGATGGTGAGGGCACTAGAAATCATTCCACTCCACAGTCATTTGAAAAGAGTAAGGATACTTAGCCTGGAGAAGAGAATACTTGGAGTGAATATTTTTTGGTTTTATTCAGCCATTTTTCAGTCATGTTCGGCTCTTCATGACCTCATTTGGCAAATAAACTGGAGTGGTTTGTCATTTCCTTCTCCAACTTCTCCAATTCTTTTTACAGATGAGGAAACTGAGGCAAGCAAAGTTAAGTGGAATGCTCAGGGTCATGTAACTATTAAGTGTCTTAGGGTGGATTAGAACTTAGGAAGATGAGTCTTCCTGACTCCAGACCCTGTGTTCTATCTACTGTGCCACCTAGAATTATTTTAGTTTTCTCAAAATATTTGGAAGGTTAAAATTTAGAAAATATCTTAGACTTTTTCTTCTTGACTCCAGAAGGCAAACCTAGGAACTATGGTTGGGATGGCACTAGATTTTGGTTCAATATAAGCAAAAACTTCCTAACAGTTAAAACTACAACCAGCTGGCATGAATTGTTCTTAAAACAGTGAATTCTCAAATACTAGAGATCTTTGAGCAGAGGCTATATCACCACTCCTCAGACATGTTATAAAAATATTCCTTCTTACTTAGGGGTTAAACTCTGTGGCCTCAGAAGCCTCTCCAAATCACAGAATCTGTGATACTTTTATTTAGGTAGAATAATGGATATTTTGAGGGTGCTCATAAAACTGGTAATCCTCAGTGTGATAAAGCCTTCTTAGATTTTTGCTAAGTTATCAAAATATGCTGAGGTTAGAAGAGGGGATATTTACTTTTTCAAACTTATTTCATCTAAAATTTCTACTGATACATGCCACAGATTTTTTAATAAATGTGGCATAAATTAAGAAAACAAAACTTCCCATGTCACATGGCTGAATAATACACTTAATGCACCTGGTTTTATGTCTTGGCAGTGAAGATATTTCTAATATCTTTGAGATACACATGGCATGCTTAGACTCGTAATATATAAGTATTAGAAGATACCTTTGAGATAATCTAACACAAATTTTCATTCCCCTCATCTTATTTATTTTCGTCAATTTTTTGATGCACTTTGTTTTTGACATATCTAGCACTTCTTGATAATCAATACCTCACCCACTGTACCCTGATGGGGAGGGAAGTTAAACAAAATCATGTGATATAAAGGTTGTGACTTAGTACATGTAATCTTCCATTTTTGTAGTTTACTATTTGTTAACACAAAGGATTTGAATTTTTGTTTTTACCAGTTTGAAATCAGTTCTGTCTAATTGTTGTCCTTAATTTGATGACTCCTAGCTCTCTATATTTAGTACTGATCTCTCTCATGAGCTCTAGTACCACATCATCAACTATCTGGACAGTTTGAACAAGATATCTCATTGGAATTAAAAATGTACAAAACAGAACTTCTAATCTTTGCCCTTACCCCTACACCTATCCCTCTTCATAACTTTCTTTTTGATGGTAGTCCTGTTTTATCAGTCTCTGAGGTCTCTTGTTGTGGTGGTTGTTCATCCTTCATTTTCAGAGAGGACCAAAGCTGTCACCAGGGTCATGTCCTTACATGCACGTGAACTGGATTTGTCAGTGAGACACTTCTGTAGTCATTCTCTACTCTTTTTGTTTTTACCCATTTGACAAATATTCATTAAATTTCCATTGTATGCATAACATTCTTACGCAGTGAGAGCAAGGCAAAGACTAAGTAAGATGTAGCCTTTTAATTTTATAGCATTTGAAATCTGGTAGGAAGATACAACGCATATTAAAACTGAAAAAGATTGGGTCACAGAGGTTGGGGTGGCAAGGAAAAGAATAAGCATTTAGTGACCACTATGTTTTAGGTGGGCAGCTAGGTGGTACAATGGATAGAGGACTGAGTCTGGAGTCAGGAAGACCTGAGTTCAAATGTGACTTCAGATACCCACTAGCTGTGTCACCCTGGGCAAGTCACTCAACTCAGTTTCCTCATTTGTAAAATGAGCTGGAGAAGGAAATTGTAAAGCATTCAAGTAACTTTGCCAAGAAAATTCCAAATTGGATTCACAAACAGCTAGACATGGCTGAAACAGCTGGGGAACAACATGTTCCAGGCACTTTGCTAAACCCTTTGTAAATGTCATCTTATTTTATAGACACTGTGGTAACCTCCATTTTCGGAACACTTCCCAACCCCCTTCCCTATCAAGCTCACCTAAGAAACCAGACTAACACCTGTACTCCCAGTCCCCTAGTAGATTCACCAGCAAAAGAGACCTAGCCCACAAGAAAGGCTCACCAAGTCCTGCCTGTCTAAGCCAGCCAAGCATCCCCTCACCCTTACCCTAGGAACTGATCAAGGGATTTTTACTGTTTGGGTAACTGACCAGTTGTAAATCAATGTTACCTTTTGGTTGCTGTATTTTCCCTGCTTGCATAGCAACTGACTAAGTTGTGGTTTCCCCCTGGTAACAATTATGTTGTGATTTTTGTCTATATAAATCCAGAGAAAATACATCTCAGGGCTGCTTGATTTGGGTAAGCTTGACCACTTGCAGTTGCTGGCTCATTAAACTCCACTTTAAAAGATTAATAGTCTCACCTGCTAAATTCTCCTTACAGTACAACAATGACCCTATGAATCAGAATTTATAACCTATTCTCCCGTTGAAGAAACTGAGGCAGAAAGAGGTTATGTGACTTGCCCAGGATCCCACAACTAGTAAGTAAGATTTAAATTCAAGTCCTCCTGACTGCAGACCCATCACTCAGAGAACGTTACAGTTCTGTGCATTGCATGATGCTGTTCAGCATAGAGGAAAGTATGCTGGATTTGGAGTTGTAAGAATGTGGGATTGGATCCTGTTTCTGCCTGCTGCTTTACCACTGATGGTTAGTACCATGTGACAGTGGACTTTAGTTTCCTCATTTGTAAAATGAAGTGGTTGAATAAGGTAACCTTTAAGGTGCCTTCCATCTCTAAATTTATGATCAAATTAGAAGACTTTTCATTTACAGTATGACTTTTAACTATCTTTTTTTTAGTTTATTTATTTTTAGTTTTTAACACTCACTTCCATAAGTTTTAAATTTTCTTGCCCTCCCTTCCTAATCCCTCCCCAAGACATCATGGAGTCTGATATACATATATACATATACATTCCTATTAACCATATTTTCACATTAATCATGTATAGCAGCCTTAGCTTCTTCAAAAGCTTTACTCTGCCCAGTCCCCAATCAAATTCGTATTTCTTCTTAGTAACTTCATATAAGTGTTTTAAAATCTGTCTGAGATATGGTACGTGATATTACCAGTATTCAAATAATCTTGTAAACTTTTGTGCCTCTTATTTGTGGGGATAGGAAAATCCTGAATCTTTTGTCAGACTTGCAGAAGAATCTCTTGCAACCCCTTATTCCATTGTATACCCCAAAATTTTACATTTTGAGCTGGTGCTTGACTCTTTAATTTCCCATCCTTTGCTTTTCACATACTCAATTAAAAGCATCAAGCTCTTCTCCACTTCTTTTATGTTTTTCCCTTGTATCATACCATCAATGTAGCAGGTAAGCTGTACACAAGGGAGCTTTCTTTAGTTCATCCAACTGTTCAGCCACAATCCTATGACAAATAGTACGCCTATGCAGATATACTCGTGGCAAGCAGGTGAAAGTATATTGTCTGCCCTGCCAAGTGAAAGCAGACTTGTCCCATTGTTAGAGCCTGTTGGGATGGTAGAAAAAGCATTGGCTAAATCAGTAAGTGCATACCATGTCCCATTATATTTGTGGGGATAACCTTTCTGTTAAAGTGATGGTATCTGGAACAGCATACAAAGGAGGGCTCACCTTGTGCAGTTGTCTATAATCCACTGTCATTCTGCACATCCCATCTGTTTTTTTAATGGCCAGACAGGATTATTCCATCCTGTGATTGTAGGAACTAATACTTCTACTTCAATTTATTCTTTTATAGTATTTAATAATTTCATCTTGCCCACCTGGTACATGATACTGCTTTAAAATAATTACTTCAGAAGGTTCAGGTAAAGTGATTGGGTCCGTTTTTATATTTTCCACTAAAATTGTATTAATTCCTATCTTCATTACAGCAAATTGATATCTTCCTTCAGGTAAATTCAGAATCATACTTCTCAATATGTCTATTGCAATGATGCATTCAGAAATGGGTACAATAACCACAGTATATTCTCCCTTAGGTAATTGTCCAATTTTCGTTGTTAGTTTAACCTGTCTGACTGACATTTTAGCCCCTCTAACCCCTGTGATGGTAATAGAAGTTCCATGTTTAAACTTATCAGGGTTTTCATAGATAAGGGAGGCCTCCAGCTCAGTATATATTGATGCCGTATGTACAGTAGTTGATTCATTTTTTCTGATATATTGTTAAAGCAATATGGGGTCTGTAATCTTGTCTGTGTATTTCTTTAATCTGGACTGGGGCTTGGTCTGTTTCCTATTCTCCCTGAAAGTGTGGTAAACTTGGATACAATGGTTCAGGAGTATCTGTAGGGGTGCTTCGTCCTTCTCCATTCAGTGTAACATTAAGTGTCTTTTCTTGGTACATCTTATGTAGCTCTTTAGTTGGAATACCATCAACTGTTCTAAAATCTATCTGTGCTCTAAATAGAGCAGTAAACAGCTCTTTTCTTGTCAGTCTATTCTGACTTTGAATCCACCTCAGACACTTCACCCACTAACCTTGGGCAAGTCACTTAACCCCAATTGCCTTGCCTTCCCACAAACCAACCAGGCCTACCTGTCATAGCAGGTAGGAAACACCAACTTTTACTCACAAGCCTGTCTCCCTCAGAAGCATGCTCTCTTCCCAACTGTATCTATCAGGCTCTGACTCCCAGCTTCTTGTGGGCTCTGCTTAACGCTTCAGCAAACTCCTCCCACTACAGGTTCCATGTAATTACATTCAACCTATTAGGGGGCAGGGTTTATTTTCACAGCAGGGATGGTCTTCAGATTCTCTTAGGCTTATTAAGGACCAGGAAAGATCTTCAAATTTCCATTACCATTACACTATGAGAAAGAAAAAATCAAAACCAAACAACCAAAGGAAAAAAAAAAGAAAATAGGTTGCTTCACTCTACAGTCAGACTCCATAGTTCTTTCTCTGGATGTGGATGGCATTTTCCATCACGAGTCCTTTGGAATTGTTTTAGGTCCTTGCATTGCTGAGGAGGGCTAAGTTTATGAAAGTCAGTCATTACACACTGTGGCTGTTACTGTGTACGATATTTTCCTGGTTCTGCTCACTTCACTCATCATTAGATATTTGTATAAGTCTTTCCAGGTCTTTCTGAAGTTCATATATTCAGCATTTCTTATATTAGAGTAGTATTCCATTACATTCATATACTACAACTTGTTCAGCCATTCCCCAATTGATGAGCATCCCCTCAATTTCCTGTTCTTGGCCCCCACAAAAAGAACTGGTATAAATATTTTTGTACATGTAGGTCCTTTTCCCATTTTTATTATCTCTTTGGAATACAGCCCTAGAAGTGGTATTACTGGATCAAAGGGCATGCACATTTTATAGTCCTTTGGGCATAGCTCCAAACTGTTCTCCAGAATAGTTGGATCAACTCACAATTCTACCAATGATGAATGAGTGTTCCAACTTTCCCACATCTTCTCCAACATTTATCATTTTCCTGTTTTGTCGTATTAGCCAATCTGATGGGTGTGATGTGGTAACTCAGAGTTGTTTTGATTTTCATCTCTCTAATCAATAGTGATTTAGATCATTTTTTCATATTACTGTGGATAGCTTTAATTTGTTCCTCTACAAACTGCCATTTCATATCCTTTGGCCATTTATCAATCGGGGAATGACCTGTATTTTCATAAATTGAACTGAGTTCTCCATATATTTTAGAAATGAAGGGCAGCTAGGTGGCACAGTCAATACAGCTCTGACCCTGGAGTCAGGAGGACCTAAGTTCAAATCCAACCTCAGACATTTGACTGACTATATGACTTTGGACAAGTCACTTAATCCTTATTGCCTTGCCTTCCCTTCTCCCCCCCTCCCAAAAAAAGAAAAGAAATGAGGACTTTATCAGAGACATGAGTTGTAAAAATTCTCAGTTTTCTGCTTCCTTCCCAATCTTGGTTGTATTGACTACAAAAACTTTTCTATTTAATGTAATCAAAATTATCCATTTTGCATTTCATAATGTGCTCTATCTCTTGTTTGGTCATAAATTCCTATATTCTCTGTAAATCTGACAGATAAACTTTTCCTTGATCCCCTACTTTGTTTATAGTATCAGCCTTTATATCTAAATTATCTACCCATTTGGACTTTATTTTGGTATATGGTGTCAGATGTTGGTCTTTGCCCAGTTTCTGCCATCCTGTTTTCCAGTTTTTCTAGAAGTTTTTGTCAAACAGTGAGTTCTTCTACAAGAAGCTGGGGTCTTTGGGTTTATCAAACAGTAGATTGCTATAATCATTGACTACAGTGTCTTATATACCTAATCTGTTCTACTGATCTACCCCAGTATTTCTTAGCCAGTACCAAGTAGTTTTGATGATTTGCTGCCTCATAACACAATTTAAGATTTGGTATGCCTAGGCCACCTTCCCTGTAATTTCTTTTCATTAATTCTCTTGACATTCTGAACCTTTTGTTCTTCCAGAGGAATTGTGATATTATTTTTTCTAGCTCTATAATAACTTTTTTGGTAGTTTGATTGGAATGGCACTGAATAAATAAATTAATTTAGGTAGAATTATCATTTTTATTATATTAGATCAGCTGACCCATGAGCAGCCAATGTTTTCCCAGTTATTTAGAAGTGACTTTATTTGTGTGAGAAGTGATTTGTAATTGTGTTCTTATAGTTCTTGGGTTTGTGTTGGTAGGTAGATTCCTATATATTTTATAATGTCTACAGTAACTTTAAATGGAATTTCTCTTTTTCTTTCTTGCTATTGGGCTTTGTTAGTAATATATAGAAATGCTTATGATTTATGAAGATTTATTTTATATCCTACAACTTTGCTAAAGTTGCTTATTATTTTAAGTTGTTTTTGCTTGATTCTCTAAGTATATCATCTTATCATTTGCAAAGAGTGATAACTTAGTTTCTTCTTTGTCTATTCAAATTCCTTTAATTTTTTTTCTTCTCATATTGCTAAAGCCAACATTTCTAGTATCACATTGAATAACAGTGGTGATAATGCACCTCTTTGTTTTACCCCTTCCTTCCCCCATCTTATTGGAAATGCTTCTAGCTTATCCCCATTACATATAATGCTTGCTGATGGTTTTAGGTAGATGCTGCTTATCATTTTAAGGAAGACTCTATTCATTCCTATGCTCTCTAGTGTTTTTAATAGGAATGGGTCTTGTATTTTGCCAAAAACTTTTTCTGCATCTATTGAGAAAATCATATGGTTTTTCATAGGTTATTTGGTGATATGGTCAATTATGGTGATAATTTTTCTAATATTGAACCAGTCTTGCATTCCTGGTATAAATCCTATTTGATAAAAATGTGTTATTCTTGTGATAAGTTGTTATAATATTTTTGCTAATACTTTATTTAAATTTTTGCACCTATATTCATTAGGGAAATTATAATATTCTTTCTCTGTTTTGACTCTTCCTTGTTTAGGTATCAGTACCATATTTGTATCATAAAAAGAATTTGGTAGGATTCCTTTGCCAATTTTCCCAAATAGTCTATTTAATAATGCAATTAATTGTTCTCTACATATTTGATAGAATTCACTTGTAAATTCATCTGGTCCTGGAGATTTTTTCTCCTAGAGAGCTCATTGATGGCTTGTTCGGTTTCTTTTTCTCAGTCCCCACTCTTTATTCTCCCTTACTGCACCCCTCTCCCTTCCATATTTAAACTGTTGCCAGCTTATCAGTTTTATCAAAGGTAATGCATGGTATTGCTTATTTCCTCTTCTCAACTGATAGAGCCACCACATTAAGGACCTCATCTCCTCTTTCAGAAAAAAAGTATTAATGACTCTTTGTTTTTCACCTCTATTTCCCAATATGTCCCTGCTCTTCTCAGAGAGTAAAAACCCTTAACAAAAATTCTTTTTTTAATGTTTTCCCCCCTTTTAAAAAGTCTTTTATTTTTTCCAGTTACATGTAAAAACCAATTTTAACATTAATTTAAAAATGAATTCCAGATTTTCTCCCTCCTTTCCTCATGCCCTTCCTTAAGAGAGCAAGCAATTTGATATGTTTTTATAAGTTTATATAAGTTTTTATAAGTTAAATATGTGCAAAGATATTTCTATATTAGCTGTATTGTGGAAGAGGAAAGAGACCAAAAGAAAGAAGCCATGAAAAAAATAAAGCAAGTAAAATTATTATGCTTCTGTCTGCATTCAGAGTCCATCAAAGCTTTCTCTGGATGAAGCTAGCATTTTCCATCATGATACTTTTGGAATTATCTTGGATCATTGTATTGTTGAGAAGAGGCAGGTCATCCATAGTGATCATCACACAGTGTTGTTGTTGCTGTGTACAATGTATAACAAAAATTCTTTTTAAAAAGTGTTCAGGGGAGT
The DNA here is from genome assembly GCA_028646575.1 of Pseudocheirus occidentalis. Taxonomy (NCBI): domain Eukaryota; kingdom Metazoa; phylum Chordata; class Mammalia; order Diprotodontia; family Pseudocheiridae; genus Pseudocheirus; species Pseudocheirus occidentalis. Next base: position 1,315 of record JAQQSW010006771.1, on the reverse strand, counting down.
CCAGGGGGTGGAGCCAAGATGGTGGTGTAGAAGCAGCAAGGCCCTGCAGGTCCCACACAGCCACCCTACACACCCATAAAATATGACTGGACAAATTCTAGGGCTCTCAAACTCACAAAAAATACAGAAAACACATCTCTCGCTGAACACAGCTCAGCAGCAGGGGATCATCGCAGCAGGACGCAAGCCAAGGCCAGCCCAGCATGAAGCCAAATACCGCCAGGCCCCAGGATGGTGGGGGGGATCTGAGCCGAGCCGAGCTGCTCCGCAGCCAGTCTACAAGAGAGAAGATCTACAGCCTCCAGCAATTCCACATCTACTAAGGTGTGAAAAATAGGGATTGGAGAAAGGCAGCTTGGCAGGAGGGGCTTACCCCACAGGCCTATACGCCGGGAGCTGAGACCAGCCTAGCCTGAAACCGCCATGCAGCCAGGCTCAAGGGTGGTCTGGAGGAGCCGAACCTACCAAGCCACAGTGTGAGTCTACTTCAGAGAAGATCTACTGCACCTTGCACAATCTTCACATTTACAAAGCCAGTATTAGAAGTCAGTGAAAGTGAGTGAAGCTTTCAAGCTAAATTTGCAGGAGGGAAAGCAGTTGGGACAATCTACCCCCAGGGCAAGGAAGCAGTGAGGGAAGGGCAGAGACTGCAGTAACTGGCAGCTGCCCCCACTGGGCTACTTCAGAGCCCCTGGCCTGTGGACTCCGTAGAGGGGCTGAGTCAATTGATCAGGGCCAAGTGCTCTTGCATTGGGAGATCTGGTTCTGGATCATGGTCTTGGGTGGTGGTCCTGGGGAGTGCATTCAGCAAGCCAAAGCTGGGGGGGCCTGGAACACCCCCCTAATAGCTCTGGCAGTTGGGAAAACCCCAGCAATTTGGAACAGAGCTTTCCCCCCTGGAAGATGAGTTTCACAAAGCTAAAAAAAACAAACCAATTGACTGGCCAACATGAGGAAAAGGAAGCAAAATAAGAACAGCAATAAAAATCTAGAATCCTTTTTTGTGGACAAAAAGGATTAAAGCAAGGAACGGGAGGAAGACAACACAGTCAAAACTCCCACACCAGATGCTTCTGAGACACGTGAAGAATGCCTAGAAGCTATAGATAATTTGAAAAAGGACTTTGAAAAACAAATAAGAGAAGTGGAGGAAAAATTGGGAAGAGAAATAAGAATGATGCAAGAATATCACGAAAAGAAAGTCAACAACCTGACTGAAGAAAACAACACTTTAAAAAATAGATTAACTCAAATGGCAAAAGAGGCCCAGAAAGCCAATGAGGTGAAGAATGCCTTAAAAAGTCAAATTTGCCAG
>JAQQSW010006770.1:0-13866 GCA_028646575.1 Pseudocheirus occidentalis | reverse complement strand
ACCACTACCACCACTACTACTACCATCACCACTATTACTACCACCACCACCACCACCACTACTACTACCATCACCACTATTACTACTACCACCATCGCCACCACCACCACTACCACTACCACCACTACTACTACCATCACCACTATTACTACCACCACCACCACCACCACCACTACTACTACCATCACCACCATTACTACCTCTACCACTACTACAATCATTTCTACTACTAGCCAGCATTTATATAGTACTTCAGGGTTTATAAAGGGCTTTAACAATAATAGATAACATTTATATAATGTTTCATATAACATTTATAGGAACCAGGCAGTATGTTTAACAAATATGATCTCATTTGATTCTCACAACAACCCTAGGAGGCAGGCGCTACTCTTCTACCAATTTTATAGATGGGAAAACTGAGCCAGAAAGAGGTTAAGTGACTTTTCCCAGAGCACATCTCTAGTGAGTGTCTGAGGGCAGACATGAACTCATCCTCCTGCCTCTAGGTCCAGCACTCTATATATTGCTTTTGTTTCTTTGTTTTTCTGACAGAGTAATTTAGCAAGTATCTTCTCAATTGAAGACTGCCCCAGCATCATATTGTCATGTCTTTCTGTTGGGGTCTCTATATACTGAGCCACCTAGCTGCCTACATCTTCTTTTTTCTAAATCAGATTCTAGAACCAGATCCTCAAACCTGATTTTCCCCCCTTTAATTGTCTGTGCTATTGCTGCATTTATAATAAGATGGCATTTAATCACCTGATAGCAGCAAAAGGTTCCAATTTACTGCCAATCAGTGTAATAATAATGAAGCTTCAGTGTAAAGATTAAATACTTTTTAGGATTCATAATTTCATCACGTGGGCCTAGCCTCCACAGATGCAGATCACAGCATAGTGTCTGTAAAAGGATTGTGTATACAAATGGTTTCAGCAAAATATAAAGAGGAACCATTAGTGTCCTCTAGACTCTAGAGAGTGAAAAGATGTGATAATAAGAAAGAGTATTTGGCATTGCTCTCACTGCCTCTTAATTTCGGTGCCTGGGGTAACATTTTTCTATCTAGGGCTAAGATTCTGTGGATCTTGAACTGGTAGTTCTGTTCTGACAATAGTAAATAGAACTGAAACCTGGAGAGAGCTTATTATATTTTGGCATCTAAATGGCCATGGATTCTCCATGTGTTCTAACCTTGGCCACCCACTTTTCCCCATCATTACCCTCCTATTGTGCTACCAGATAGTCTAAACTGAACTTCCTGGGCAATTAAGTATTTCTCTTTTTCTCCTCACCTATGATATCTCTGCATCTTGTGATAACCAGGATCATGGCCTTTGTGGGAGGGATAGAATAACTCCCTGGGATGGTGAAAGAGGCAGTGGTAATGGAGGGCTTTGTGAGCTCCCAGAGTCATGTAACTGATGTTTAAGTTAAAAAAAATAATTAGTATGTGTTCACACTTTAAAAAGTGAATTTCATTATAATTAGCTTTTGTGTTTAGAATTCCTTTGGAATTCACTGGGGCTTCCCTTTAAAGACAGAGAAAAGATTCTGCTTATGTTCCCTTGCCTGGGGTACCATGGGATGAAAAGCACTGTGGAACTGTAAGCTATTATTAAGCCACCAGTTTTCCAGATATGTGATGATGTAGGCTCTAAAATGTCTATCTGCTGACAGTGTCTCAGCTCAAAGGCAGCTGCATTTGTGATTGCTTTCTTGAACTCAGCTCAAACCCCTGTGCATTTCCAGATAATTAGAATGGCCATGTCATAGCTGAGGTACCTCTTGGTTTTATGTAAAGTGGATTCAGCTGCATCAACACCCCCTCTAGGATATCACTCACTGCCTTCTCTGCTTCATCCTACACACAGATGCCAAAGTGATAGTTCTAGACCACAGGTCTAGAATGCTATTTCCCTGCTCAGTAAGCTGCAGGGCCACTCTAGTACATTTACCATCCAATACAAATACCTCCATCTGGCGCAGAACCAGGTACATAGAACCAGGAAAAGAGCATACACAGTGACTCTAACAACGTACATGGGATAAAACAAAATGAAACAATGGACATTGTCATTATAATGGCCGAGTTTGGCCCTAGAGAGATTGGAAAATGCATTTTCTTCTTCCCTCCTTTGTGGATGGGTACTCAGAAATGGAAAAAGAAGGTGCTGATACAAATATAAAAAGGAAAAGACAACACCCCTAACACTCTGTAATGGATTCATGATGAAGGATGTCATCTTCTCCCAACACACGAGGAAAGTACGTGGATGTCTTGCAGAGTTGTTGTTGAGTCCCATGTTATTGGAATGTCTGACCAAGTCCTTTTTGTCCTTCATCAATCTGACCTTGATGGGTAGGGTCCAATATGGTCTCAGTAAATTCCTTTCTTTAATAAATCATGTCATAAGGCTCCTGTGTATAGCTTTCTAGCATTATTCTGATTAATAATGTGGGAAACTCAGCTGATGCTTTGATCCTGGGAGGTCGGTAAGGTCAACAAATGACGTTCTTTCAGTTTTTATCATGCTCTATTAAAATATTAACGCAAACTATGCCCTCAATGCCTTACTAATCAACTTTTTGCTATGTTAAATTAGTTTATAGACCAGGCACTGTCCCAAAACTGGCAGAGCCAAGCAGGTGGCAATCCAATCAAATGGTGAGCATGGTTGGTGCCAACTTCCTTACAATCCTCCAAACAAAGTCCAAAGGAAATGAACCCTTCTTAGATCATGGAGAAGAGGTGTAACCAAAGGCAGACCAGGCCTTTCTCTGTCCCCAGGCTGTAACCTTGGAAGTGATCTGCAGAATAAAGACTTGGTTAAACTTAGTTTAATTCATATTATCTCAAACAACTTCCAGTTAGTGAACAAAGTGCTTCAGAAAAGGCTAATCTCAAGGTTCAGAGATTAACCAAATAACATTTATTTTCCCAAACTGACTGGTGTAATCTACAACAGCACTGTGGTCACAATGTCGCAGGCGTTCTTGTTGATAGAACTAGGTTTTTATTGTTGGGGGTATGGGTGGGGAAACAAAGGAGAGTGTTAGGATCATTAGAGTACAACTGAAGGACTGATAACTAGTTGAGTCTTCTCTACCTCTTCCAACCATGAGGTGCCCTCCTTCCTCTGTGTCCCAGAAGAGAAAGAAGTGGAGACAAAGCAGTTCACCAAACTAAGCCATTCCTTGCCTTGATGTATAGACCACTTGGTTACACACTTGTGTGTAATACCATTGATTCTTGGACTTTCTAGTGAAATTAAGAATGGTATGTAAATGCCCACTAAGTGGGAAACAACTCCACAGTTTGGGGTATGTGAGTGTAATGGATTATTGCTTCACTGTAAGCAATGATGATTATGAAGGTTTTTCATTTCTTTTTAAAGTTAATTTTTTAAATTATTGACTATTTCCCCCATTGGGAAAAAGAAAATATGGAACCTTTGTAAAAATTATGCATAGTCAAGTAAAACATTCCCATGTTGGTTATGTCCCAGAATGCTTCTCTCACTCTGCATCTGGAGGCCATCACTTCTCTTTCAGGAGATGGGTAGTAGATCATCCTCAGTCCTCAGAATCATAGCATGGGACTTGGAATTAGAAAGACTCGCACCCAAATTTGGCCTCAGACACTTACTAGCTATGTGACCCTAAGCTACTCAGTCTCTGCCTCAGTTTCGTCTGTAAAATGAGGATGCTAGTAGCACTTGCCTCACAATGTGGTTATTAGGATAAAAATAGATAATTTATAAAATGCTTTGCAAGCCTTAGAGCATTATATAAATGTTAGGTATAGTAACAAAAATGAACATAGTTATATTATGATAATTATCCATCATAAATATTATACATATGTAATATTTAGATAAAAACCTATAACTGATATAATATTTAAAATATACATATATGCAGACATATAATATAAACAAAATATTAACTGTCAAATACTATTTTAATAGAAATGTAAAATTCAGATACAATTTAACTATAAACATGATTCATTATTATATGCAATAACTACAAGTAATTATAATAAGTTATAATAAGAACTTATAGTAATAATAATAAGTGTTCTCATGGCTAATCATTACCTTGATCAGAATTCTTCAGTCTTTCAAAGTTGTTTTTACAATGCTGTTGTAATTGTATAAATTATGATTTGGTTTTGATTATTTCACTCCGCATCAGTTATTACAAGTCTTTTCAGGTTTTTCTGAAACTCTTTTTCATCATGAAGTAATATTTCATTACAATCCTGTACCATAGTTTGTTCAGCCATGCCCCAGTTGATGGGTTAGTTTATAGTTCTTTCCATTCACAAAAAGAAGAGCTCTTAAATATATTTCCTCTTTATTTGATCCCTTTGGGGGATAAGTCTGCTGAAATTATTGCTAGATGTAGTAGGATGGCATGCACAATTTTACTAATCACACTTTGCTTTTCAGGACAACTGGGCCGATTCACGGTTCCACCAATCGACAAGGTGCCAGTTTTTCTTCAGTCTCTCTAGAATTTGACATTTTCTTTTTTTTTTTTTTTTTGGTGGGGAGAGAACACAGATTAATTTGACCAATCTGAGCGGTGTGAGATAGAACTTCAGAGCTGCTTTAATTTGTATTTTTTCTAATTATTAGCGATTTGGAACATTTTCTCATGTAGCTATTAAAAGATGAATTCCTTCTCTTGAGAACCACCTGTTCAACTCTTTTGACCTATAGTCACTCACTGGGAAAATGGCTCTTGTTCTTACAAATTTGAATTAATTCCTTATATATTTTTGGAAATGAGATGTTTATTAGAGAAACTTGCTGCAAAGCTTCCCGCCCCCCAGTCAACTGATTTATTTGTGCAAAGACTTTTTACTTTTATGTTGTCAAAATTTTCCATCTTATCTTCTGTGTCCCTTTCTGTCCTTTGTTTGATTGTGAGCTTTCCCCCTATGTAATTACTTCCTTGTTCTTTTAATGATATGCCTTTTTATATACAGGTCACATAACTAACTATTTGGAACTTATCATGGTATGTGGTGTTGGTCTAAACAATTTCTGCCAGAATGTCCAGTTTTCCCATTTTTTGTCAAAAAGTGACTCGACCTCAATAGCCGGGATCTTTGGGTTTATTGAATGCTTGGCTGCTTAGCTTCATTTGCTTCGGTAGACTCGGTACCTAATCCATTCTATTAACAGAGCTCTTTATTTTTAAAAAATCAGTACAAAGTTGTTTTGATGACTATTACCTGTTATTGTAGTCTGAGGTCAGGTAATGCTAGGCCCTCTTCCTTTCCACTTTCTTCCTCCACTACTTTCTTGAAATTCTTGAATTTGTTCCTCCAGAGGAATTTTATTATTTTCTAGTTCCATAATGAAATCGTTTGGTAGTTTTATTGATATGTCATTGAATAAGTCAATTAACTTAGGTAGAATTCTTGTTTTTTTTAAAATATTATCTTAATCTATGCAAGAGCTATTAATCTTTTCTAACTTTTTAGTTCTGTATTTCTATTCAATGTTTTATAACTTTATTCATATAGTTCTTGCATGCATCTTGATAGGTAAATTCTCAGGTATTTTTATAAATGGAATTTCTCTTTCTATCTTTTCCTGTTTCCTTCCTTCCCTTCCCTCTTCTTCACTTACCTAACACTAGTCAGGGTTCTACCATCCTTCCAGTGAATCAGACTTGCAATCTATGTTTCATCCAAGGCTCCTCACTCTCTCTGATCCCTCATATCCAATCACTTGCCAAGTTCTTTGATCTTTACCTTCACACATCTTTTGTATACATGCCCTTCTCTTCTCTGACAGCACCTTGATGCAAGTCCTCATCAAAATATCATTCCTGGACTATTGAAGTCAATATCTGGTTGGTTTCTCTGACTCACGTGTTCCCATTCCAGACCCTTCTCTATTCAGCTGTCAAACTGATCTTCCTAAAGTACAGGTCCAACCGTGTCATTCCTCCTCTCAATAATCTCCTTTCTCAGGTTGAACTGCCAAGTATGCAGAGAGTGCATTTCTCATGGACTGGCCACATTGTTCAAATGCCAAGCATATGTTTACCTAAAAGACTGTTTTACAGAGAACTCACACAAGGCAAGCGCTCACACGGTGGTTGGAAGAAATGATACAAGGACATTCTCAAAGTTTCTCTGAAGAACTTTGATATTGATGGTGTGACATGGGAAATACTGGCACAGAGCCTCCTAGCATGGTGCCCACATCAAAGAAGGTTCTTTGCTCTATGAGCAAAGCAGAATTGTAATAGCTAAAACAGAAACATGAGACGTGCAAATTCAGAGACATCTCTACTCCAAATAATTGTGCCCAACCTGTAGCAGAGTCTTCCAAGTTCGTATTGGTTTGATCAGCCACAGGTAGACACACTGTACATTAACCCTGGTATTATGATGTCATTTTGGTCCTCTTTGAACATGAAGGACAAACAACAACAAACTCCAGCTTTATAAACAGTAAACTCTATTACCTCTAGGATGAAATAGACAATTTTCTGTTCAGCCTTTAAAGTCCTTCATAACCTTACTCCTTCCTCCCTTTTCCAGTCTTATTCCCTTCCAAATACTCTATGATCCAATGGCCACCTTGTCTTTCCTTCTACCTGTGTTATTTCTGGTTATTTCTCCTGGCTGTCTGCCATGCTTGGAATGCTCTCCCTCTTCATCTCTAAATGAAGTCTCTTGGATTCCCTGTCTTCCTTCAAGTTTTACCTTAAGTCTTGCCATCTACAAGAAGCTTTTCCTAGTACTTCATCATCTTAGTGCTTTCCTTTTGAGGTTATCTCCTATTTAGCCCGTGGGTCTCTTGTCTTCCTGTGAGCTATTTGAGAGAAGGAAATTTTTTGGATGGGAAAGGGGGCAGTATCTCCAGTGCTCAGAATAGTACTGGGCACATGGTAAGTGCCTGACAATACTTGTTGACTTGCCTTGGCTTAATCTACTGAACTTTATTGGCAATATCAGAAATGTTAATGGTTTATATGCATTTCTTTTATAAATCTGCAAATTTACTGAATTTAATAACTATTTCAATTAATTTTTAGTGGACTCTCTAAGTGTATACCATTATCTCACCAGCAAAAACATGACAATTTTATTTCTTTGCCTATGCTTATTCTTTCAATTTTTCCCTTGTCTTATTAGTATAACTAGTATTTTTGTTATTCTGTTGTTTCAGTTGCATCCAGTTCTTCATGATCATGTTTGGTGTTTTCTTGGCAAAGGCATTGGAGTAGTTTGCTATTTCCTTCTCCAGTTCACTTACAGATGAGGAAACTGAGACAAGCAGGGTTAAGTGACTTGTTTAGAGTCGTACATCTAGTAAGCGTCTGACATCAGACTTGAACTAGTATTGAAGCTAGTATTTCCAGCATTATGTTAAATAGTAGTAGTAGTAACAATGGACATGCTTGCTTTATCCCTGATCTCATTAAAAATATTCCATCCCCTTTACTTATATATATATATATATGTATAATGTTGGCTCTTAGTTTTAGATATGTGCTACTTCATATATTTCCTATTTTTTCCCCTTTAGAATAGAAATGGTGCTGTATTTTGTCAGAAATTATTTTTGTATTGACATAATCATGATTTTTATTCTTATCAAAGGTCAATTATGGTCAATTATATTGTTATTTTTCCTAATACTAAATAACTCTATATTCCTGATATAAATTCAACCTGCTCAAAGTGCTTTGTATGTGATATGTTGCTGTAGCCTTTTTGTTAATATTTTGTTTATAGCTTTTGTATCAATTTTCATCAGAAACATTGGTCTGTGGTTTTCTTTGTTTTGTTTCTCCCTGATTTAGGTGTTAAGATGGTGTTTATATCATAGAAAGAGATTGGTAGGTTTCCCCTGCTACCTATTTTTAAAATAATTTGTATAATATTGGAATTACTTGTTCATTAAGTATTTTATAAAATTCATTTGTTCCCCCTCTTTAAATCCATCTGGTCCTGGTTCTCTCCTCTTCCCCCTTTGGAAGCTGACTTCGAATTTTTTAAAATTTCTTTTTCTGAGATGGGGTTATTTAAATTCTTTATCTATTTTTATATGGGCAGCTAGGTGGTGCAATGGTGTATTGCTAATGGGATTTAAGATCTTCATTAATAGGCCTCAGGTGGAGCCCATTAAGAGAGGCTTGCTGGTAGGAAGGCTTCCACAGTTTTTGCTAATTTCTAATTAGGCATTGAGTCATGAGGGTTGAGATGCCCTCAGGCTCTCTAAAAAGGGTAGATATACTCTGAGGTTAGCATTTTGATTTAGGGATCACTCCTTGGAAGAGTATTCATGTGATTTAGCCAAATGAGACTCTGGGTAGCTATCAAGGAGCCCCCGGTTTTGAAAAACCCAGACACTGGTGTTTCTCTCTCTGGTAACTATGTATGTGTTACATTGGTCAGATAGTTGGATCTGTCTGTTGATCTGTGCTAATTACTCAGACAGTTAGAAGCCCTGTCTGTTGGTCTTTATTTCCCTGCTTGTATTTCCTCTATTTTCTCTGAAGTTCAGGGTGCTGATTTTTCTCCTGAACTAATGAATATAATTAAAAAAGATTGTTGACCCCTTGGTCTTTCCTAGTAAAGCAGATCTAAGAGCCTATACTAGCAGCCATCCTGAGCATACCATTGTAGTTGCTGCTACAAATGGATAGAGTGCTGTGCCTGGAGTCAAGAAGACTTAGCTTCCTGAGTTCAGATCTGTCAGACACTTAGGAGCTATGTGAACCTGGACAAGTCACCTAACCCTGTTTACGTCAGTCTCCTCATCTGTAAAATGAGCTGGAGAAGTAAATGGCAAACTACTCCAATATCTTTGGAGTAATCCCCCAAATCCAAGTAATCCCAAGTAAAAAAATCCAAGTAATCCCAAGAAAATCCCAAATGAGGTCATGAAAAATTGACCATGACTGAAACTAATGAATAACAATTTTTTGTGTGCCACTATGGATTTTATGTTTTTGTAAATCTTCCTCTCATTGAAGTTGAATTTATTGGCATATCATTGGACAAAATGGTTTCTAATATCTTTTATGGCTTCATTTTTTAGTGAATTATCCTTTTTCATTTTTGATATTGTTATTTAGCTTTTGTTTCTCCTTTTTAATCAAATTACCCAATGCTTTGTCCACTTCATTAATTTTTAGAACTACTTCCTATATTTTTTCATGAATATAATTAAAAAACTTTAAACTCTTCCTTGATTTTTTGGATTTCTATTTTGGTGTTTAATTGGTATTTTAAAATTTGTTGCTTTTCTAGCTTTTTAAGTTGCACACACAATTTGTTGATCTATTCTTTCTCATTTGTGTTGTTTCTAGGACCATATCTTTGATGTTTTGAAATACTATATTCCATTTTCTTCATTTCTTTAAAATGGTAGCTGCTAAATATTTTCTGAACCTAAGTGGTTCCTCTGTACTTGAACTCTTGCTACCTGATTTCCTTTGACTTAGAAGCACTGGATTCAGATTGTGGCATTATTGGGAATCTTTACTTTGGGATTTCTTTTAGTAGGTTGTCAGCAGATCCTTTCTATTTCCCCCTTTCCCTTTTAAAATAATATTTCTGGGTAATTCTCTTTCATGATTTCTTGAACAATGGTGTATAGGTTCCCCTTTTTTGGCCTTAGCTTTCAAGTAGTCTAATAATTCCCTAGTAACCTCTCTTTGACCTGTGTTCTAGGTCAGTTGTTTTTTTTGATATATCTTATACATTCTTCCACTTTTTCCAGTCATTTGGCTTTAATATTTGTTGGCTCACAGAGTAATTAACTTTTGTTTGGTCCATTCAAATTTTCAGGAAGTCTTTTACTTGGGTAAAGTTTTGTACCTCTTGTGCTCATATGTCAATTACATTGCTAAGTCTCCCACCTATGACTAATTTCTTTTCTAATTCTTTCCTATGTCCTTCTAATTTCATTTATGATATCATTTTAACTCTTAAAATTAAACTTTTTTTCTAGGAATTCTGATTTATTTTAGGGCAAGCAGTGTTTTTTTTTAATCTTTGCTTGTAGGTGCTTTGGAGTTATTCTATTTGGGTTTGTATCTTTTAAATTTTTTTTTTTACTTATTCTTCCAGCACTACTTTCTGGATTGGGCCTTTGTATTAGGGCTAGCCTCTGTACTTATAGTGTGATTATAGTAGCCTTATATAGTCCTGGCTTGACTTATCTCATGTCTTGCTTCTGGGGTCAGAGTACCTCCCTATGATTCTCTTCTGTTCCTAGTCTGGTTTCTAGAATACTATTACTAGGTTAGAATGATAGCTTTGCAATTTCTGTACCCGGAGACTGAGTTTAGGATGCCCTCTGAGGTCAGAGTGACACCACTGTGGCCCTGATCTGCTCCCACTGTCTGAGTCTGCCATCCTGGACAACTCCTAGTCCAGAGTTACTGCCCTAGTGATTTGTCTATTGGTTGAATTTATGATCTTGTGCTGGAAATATGGTCCATGATGGTTTTGCCTTAGATTCCTCATGACAAGTTTGGGGCTTGCTTGAATCTTTGTCATTCAGACTTTAGTAGGGACTAACCTTCAGAAAGACAAACCCATGTTAGAAAGGCATCAGTAGAGTAGTGGCAAGAGTTCTGGACTTGGGATAAGGTAGATCTGGGTTTTAATTCTGTCTTTGACATTTATTTAATAACTGATTGATCTTCAGAGATCAATCATCAAACATTTGTTAAGAACCATCTTAAGTCAGCACCTAGAACATAGTAGCATGTGACAATAAAAGCTTATTGGATTCAAACTCTCCAGTCAGGATTCAACAAAGGGGGTATAGGAAAACCAATTATTCAAGATTAGGTGAGGGTTGCTCAGTTAGCTACTGATACTAGTGATGATTAAATTAAATTGAATCAGATCAACAAAAACTTGCTTATTGTCTACTGTGTGAAGTACTATATTGTTGATTTTTGGATGAGATATATAATTTCATTGGCATTAGGGGATTCCTTTGCTCCAGCTAACTGATCTGCAACTTACAGTCTTGGGAGGTCAAGTAACTTGTCAAGGGTCACATAGTCAGTATGTGTTAAAGGCAGGGTTTTAAGGCAAGTGTTCCTGACCTAGCCCTCTCTGACTTCATAGCATATTGCTAAATTAGGTCATATAAAGGCAACATAAAGGGTCGAAGACATAGCCCCTGTCATTAGGTCCTTGTAATTTAAAGCTTAGAAGAGTGTGCCAGGTATCATTATAAGGGAGTAAGGCAAACCAAAGTCAAAGTTAGTTTAATGATGTTTGTAGTAGGAGTGGGTGTGGGCGGCAGTTTCTTCCCTGAACCCAGTTGGCATAACTGCAGAAAATAAGGGACAAATGACAGAGGAGATGAGCAATGGGTAGATTAAACTTACAAAGATGTGTCCATGTCCTGTTAGCTCTTTATGAAGTGTGAAGTTTTCCTTGATTGAATTTAGAGGGAAAGCCTTCCATTGGCTGGCTGAAGATTGTCTGTGCCTCTGGTGGCCTTTAAAGGATCCCTTTGAGCCAGGGAGCAGCTGTGTGGAAGGTGACCCTCGCACTTTTACCAGAGGGCAGGGGAGTGTAGAAGGGAATCCATTTTCTCCCCTCACATTGACCATAAAATATTACATTGGATTAATTTACTCCATGGCAGACACAACATCTGTCAGAGAACAGAGAAAGACACAAATCTGTAGAAAATTGGAGACAAGAAGCAACTTTGAGGAGTGTGACCTCTGACAGGAGAGAAGAGAGTCACTATGAATATAGGAGAACTAACCCTGGCAGACAAAAGTTGAGCTGTCAAGAGGGAGACCAGTTGAGCGAGCTGTCCAGCACAGATGTCAAGCCCAGGGAAGGGATGGGAAGTAGTGTGAAAGCGTTACAAGGAGAGAAAGGACATTGGGTCCCTGAAGAAGAGGAGGAGGGAGCTGCCCTGGCCATATGCATTCCTTATGTATGTGTCTCACTATGAGCACCTGTCTGTGCCTACTCTTCCATGTGTGTAGGACAGTGCACCCTAGCATGTAGAAAGAATGTATTAGAGCTACTGTTTTTATTATGCCATCTTTTCTTTGATCTAATGGTGCTTACTAGCTGAATGTTAAACGTAAACGCACCAGTGGGGGCTCATGAACTATAGCTTTAAGAGTCAAAGCCCACAGGATACCATTTGAATTTGGGAGGAATTATTCCCCTGGGGATCCCACCTGCAACCTGTAAGTGCTGTGTTGAGGTAGCTCAGAAGGGTATTATGCTTCATTCTTTAATTCAGTATCCATTTACTGTCATTATTTTATTATCCTCTTTCAATACTGATGAGATCTTTTCCTTTTTCTGTGATCTCTTTGGGGCATGGGCCTAGTAGTGATATGACTGGGTCAGTGACATGGAAGGATCTCTTTAAAGGTCCAAAAGAGAACCTAAGGCAATTTGTAAGAAAAGAAAGACAAGGCAGATAGCTTTGAAAATTACTTCTATTATTTGTTATATAGTTAAAAGGAACAGCAAGCACTACATAGGGAAGATTTGCAGTTTCATGTGCAATCTTCTTTTTCTATTCTACTTTGTATGTTGAAATACTTGTTTTATTTGATAGTTATTGAGTTCAGAATGTTTTTTAAACCTCCTTAAGCAGGGAAAGAAGAAACAACGGATTAATGGGGAAGGAGGAAATCTGGCTGCCTCTGAGGCACAATGGGAAGAAGATTTGAATGAATTGAAGAAATGTGTGATATTGTAGGGATTAGATGATAGCTATATTTTTATAATTACATATAATTATACATATAGCTAACAAATCCCTCTGGAATAAGATTAAGAGGCAATTGGGAAATGTTTAACAAAATAAATAAAAAGACAATAAAACATAGATAATGTTAATATATGGCATTCTAAGTCAGTATGTGTTCCTTAGGCATCCTTGCACACAGGTTTAGGGGCCCGTTTCTATTTGGACTTGACACCAGTGGTATTGACTATAATGATATGATGAAAACAGCTTTAAGAGAGGTGGCAACTATACAGACTCAGAGGAAGGAATGATTATTTCCCTCTGTGGGGAAACAGGGAAAGTTTAATTGAAGATGTAGCTTTAAATTCCTTGAATGATAGTATTTCAAAAGATATAGAATGGGGGACAGGCAGGAATAAGAATATTTAAGATACATGGAACAATGGCTCAAGAAGTTGTGGTGTATGCTTGTGATGGAATATTTTTGTGCTGTAAGAAATGATGAGCAGAATAGTTTCAGAAAAACCTGTGAAGACTTGCATGAACTGATACAAAGTGAAATGAGCAGAACCAAGAAAACACTGTACAGAAATTTTGTACAATGACTAATTATGAATAACTAAGCTATTCTTAGCAATACAGTGATCTAAGAAAATTCCAAAGGAGTTTTGATGAAAAATGCTATCCATCACTAGAGAAAGAACTGAGGTAGTCTGAATGTAGATCAAAGAATATTTTTAAAAACTTCCTTAATTTTTCTTGTTTTTTTAATTTTGGTCTGTGTTTCCATTTGCAACATGGTAATATGAAAATGCTTTTCATGTCTGCTCATGTATAATCTATATCAAATTGCTGGTCTTCTCATGGAAAGGAGAGGGGAGGAATACGTAGAATTTATAACTCAAAATGAAAAAAAATGTAAAAAGTTTTTGCATATAATTGGAAAAAATTAAATCTAAAAATTTTCATTTACAAATGAGTTACTAGAGCTATTAAAAATACATGGAACAATACAACCATTCTGGAGGGCAATGTGGAACTATGCCCAAAGGGCTATAAATAATAGCATAACCTTTGACCCAATAATACCACTTTTGGGGTTGTATCCCAAAGAGATCACAGAAGT
>JAQQSW010006769.1:0-13866 GCA_028646575.1 Pseudocheirus occidentalis | reverse complement strand
TATGGCCTGTAACCAGTTCATATTTTTCTTGGAAGCTTTTGGTGCAGGAGTTCTGACTGGTCCATGCTTTGATCCTTTTTGCCCCCAAAGAAGGCATGTAAAGTTGGATTGCTGTGCTTGCTTTGCTTCTTTTGTTTGCTCATGTTGCCAGTCAGTTACTTGACTTTTGAGCTCTTTGCCACAGTAGAACTCTGCTTCCAGAAGAGACCTTTGTCCCAAATTGCTGGGGTTTTTCACAGCTGCTGGAGCTTTTAGGAAGCTGTAGTCTCTACAGCCCCCACCAACTCTGGCTCACTGGTCACACACCTCAGGACCATCACCCAAGACCATGATCCAGGCAGGTTAAAGCATTATCCCTCTGAATGGTCTCTTGGCCCCCCTACAATCTGCAGGCCGGGAGCTCTGAAGTAATCATGTGGAGGCAGCAGCAGGGCCTCCGCTTCGAACTGCTTCTAGCTCTGGAGGCAGTTGGCCAGACCACACCTTTGTCCCCCCTTTCCGCCCCCCGTTCCAATAGAGTTCCATTGACCTTTTACTTTGTCTTTGGCATTTATGGGTTGATATTTCTGGAAACCACCAGAGCTACTGGTGATCCACTCTCCAGAAGTCTGCTCTAGTCGCTGCTGGTTGGGGCTGCCCTGGGGTTAAAACCACAGGCTCATGCCCAGCACGCTGTGATGAACCCTTCCTGTCCACCTGCCAGGCTGCCTTCAGCAGGTTTGTTTCTCTCTCATTTTGTGGGTTTTGTAACTCTAAAATGTGTTTAGAGTCATATTTTATAGGTATTTGAGGTGGTTAATGGTGGGAGCTCATGGAGTTTTCCTGCTTTTACGCCACCATCTTGGCTCTACCCCCCATTAATGATTTTTCTTACGTAAGTTTTACCTTGCCTTTTCTCTACTTTAATGTGTTGTATGGTTCGTTTGTTGTTGTTTTTTTTAAAGGACTCTTATGTGCTGGATTATTTCAAGTCCCTAAATCAGTACCTGCATGCAGGTCCCCCTGTATATTTTGTGTTAGAAGAAGGACATGACTATACCTCTCTAGAAGGGCAGAACATGGTGTGTGGTGGAATGGGATGTAACAACAATTCACTTGTGCAGCAAATTTTTAATGCTGCGGAACTAGAGAATTAGTAAGTACTATATTCTTCTCCATCACTACAATAAAACAAACTTGAAACTGTATTTGCCTGGGTAATTAGAAGGCAAAAATGTGTGCTCAGTTTAAGTTGTCATGGACCAGAGCTTTCAGAAGTTAATTTAGCCCAAAATTGATTTTTATTTTAAGTAAGTTATAAAATAGCATGGAAGAATTGATGTTTAGTCATCCTAGCCATATTAATTTGTCTTTGTCTTGTGTCCCATAGTACAAAGATAGGCTTTGCCCCCTCTTCCTGGATTGATGATTATTTTGATTGGATTAAACCCCAGTCTTCCTGCTGCCGGATTTATAATATGACAGGCCAGTTTTGTAATGCTTCAGGTAAGACCATTTCAGAGTATTTCTTTGAGCATCTTAAAATTTTTAAATTTTACTATTTTTATTAAATAAAAAGTTTTGTTTAGCCTGGCTTAGAGTGACAGCTTTCAACTAGTTTATAATTTGCTGTATCATTTCTTTGGAAACATTTTAATATTTCTTGGGCTAAAATCAGACGGGTATGGCTTATTTCTCAACTGCCATCCTAAAAAGCTTTCTTTAGTGAATCATAGTCCAAATAGACCTTTTAAAAACTACTGATTCTTGGGGCGGCTAGGTGGCACAGTGAATAGAGCACCGGCCATGGAGTCAGGAGGACCTGAGTGCAAATCCAGCCTCAGACACTTAACACTCACTAACCATATGACCTTAGGCAAGTCACTTAGCCCTAATTGCCATGCCTTCCCCCCTCCAAAAAGAAAAAAATTAAAAAACTACTGATTCATCCCATTGTTTTGAAATAAGAGGAGTAAATTCTTTATTCCTTTAGTTTACTGGGAGACATTATGTTATAGTAGTAAGAGGTTCCATAGTTTGGATTCAGAGAATGTGGATTCAGGGCCTGGTTCTGCAACTCTTACTCTCTGTGTGATTTTTGGGTAAGTCATTTAACTTCTAGACCTCAGTTTCTTTAGCTGTATGTTGTCTAAAATACTTTAAAGATGCTTTTAGCTCTTAATCTAGGACCAAATGAGTGAATGAATAAGCATTTATGAAGTGCAGCTATGTGCACTATGATAAGGGTTTAGCGAGTCCCTTTGGAGTAGATATTAAGGAGCTTGCTTTCTAATGAGGGAGCCAGCACGTACAGGGTAACCGTGGCCATAGGGGAGGTATTTTGGTTTGGAAAGTCATGGGGCTAAGGAATGAAGCCATAAGTAAATTGGCATACTCTTTCCAGGATAGGCTAGCATTAATTAGATTAGATTGTTTCAGAGTTTGAGCTTTCATGATCCTTGGCAAGTAATTTAATCTCTCAGTGATCCGGCACTGACCTTCATTGGGAGAGGACATTCCTCATTTAGTCCGCTGTACCAGTGGGGATCATAGGCCCAGTTCCTTTGCTATCTAGAGCTAGAATGGGCAGGAAGAGGGGAAGGAGATGGAGATGAAGGAGCTGCCTGCAACACCAGAGCAGGTGGCAAAAGAACGAGCAGGGAGTAACATAGACCGTGACTGGAGCCGCCGAGGCACGAAGGTACTAGCCAGATTCAGAACTGAAATGGTCAAGTCTTCAGGGGCAGTATCCAGTCCAAAGGAATAGTGAGTGGCAGGGCTGATGGCCGGCACGACTGTCTGAGAGCCCAGGTGAGTCTCTCTTTGGGTTGCTTTCTAGCTTTCTTTTCACTGTTTCCTTTATGTTTGTTTTAAGAATTAATTGAGCCATTTCTGTAGGCACCCATGGTTTTAAAAAACACCCAGAGATTAGTTTCAGATAACTGGCATTTGAGGTCCTTTCCAGTAGCAGGGTAGAAAGGCATACTTTTAAGGAGAAAAGTCCACGCACATTTTGGAGATGGAAAGAGCTTGTTTACCCTGTCCTCTCAGTATTATAGATGAGGCCGTTGAAATTTAAAAGAGGCTAACAGATTGATGAGAAAATTAATCAGCATTTATATAGTATCTTAAAAATTGCAAAGCACTTTGTGTGTGATCCCCACAACAACCCTGGAAGGTAGTATTATGACTAGTATTATGACTCACATTTTATTGATGAAGAAATGGATTGAGAGAGATTAAGTGACTTGTCCAGGGTCATACAACTAGTGAGTGTCTCAGGTAGGAAGTCCAGTGCTCTACCTGCTGCAGCATCTAGCTTGTGTTAGGAGTAGCAGGCAGGTCTCATCTGCTCAGTTTGGTGCTTTCTCCAAACAGTTTCACTGTGACTGTTATTAATGACACGCACCCCCAAATTAATTTAGAACATTGGACTGAAAAATATCACACTTCATGGATGGGGGAAGAGAGAATTTTCTTTGAGCTTCTTTATTAGCCCTGCTATACATATGTGTACACACACACACACACACACACACACACGCATCTTGTGTGCATATGAGCAAATGTGTATGTGTATGCTATGTACATAGGGCAGCCAGGTGGCAGTGGGTAGAGTTACTAACCTGGAGTAAGGAAGACCTGAGTTCACATCAAACACTAGCTGTGTGACCTTGGGCAAGTCACTTAACCCTATTTGCCTCAGTTTCCTCATCTGTAAAATGTGCTGGAGAAGTCAGCAGCCAACCACTCCAATATCTTTGCCGAGAAAACCCCAGATGGGGTCACGAAGAGTGAGATACGACTGAAAATGACCGAACAACAACAAAATGCCGTGTGTGTGTTCTGCATGTGTATAAACATCCACGTGCACATAAAATCGATATTATATGGTTTATGTATTTGCTTTACTATAAAAACTGCAAAACTTTACTCCTTAACCTCGTATTATTAAATGTTGGTTCTAGTTGTTGACCCTTCCTGTGTTCGTTGTCGGCCTTTGACTCCAGAGGGCAAAAGGAGGCCTCAGGGCGAAGACTTCATGAGATTTCTGCCCATGTTCCTTTCTGATAACCCCAATCCTAAATGTGGCAAAGGGTGAGTGCCGTTGGTCTCTTTCAGTCAGTCTTCAGTGTTTTGGTTTCGGAATTCCTTTACCCTTAAACTGTAGCTCTTTTGTTTATGCAGACTCTAGCTAGCATTATTTACCATCTCAGACATTTGAATGTCTGAGTGTGACTATAAAGATAGGTTTGACCTCATGGATCCCTTGAAAAAAGGTCTGGGGACCCCCCTCCAGTCTGTCTCTACTCCGGCTGTAATAGTCTGGACAGCTTTGTGGTAGACGTCTTCCTCCTCCCCCTTGGACTTTCCTGCACCTGCCCCTGTGAAGATGAGGTTAGGAAAGGGAGGAAAGTCAAAATTAAAACTACTTGTCTAGGAAAAAAAACATAAGGTTTGCAAAGCGCATTATAAATATCCCACAACAGCTTTCATTGGGAGAGGCAGGGAAGGCAGTGCTATTATTATCCCCATTTCACATAGGAGAAAACAGGCTGTGCAGGGCCACGCAGCTGGTATGTGGCTGATGCTGGATTTGAACTTGAGCCTCGCTGGTTCTAGGGTTGGCACTCTTAGCTGCTGCACAGAGCTGCCTCTTGGAATAATAATGCTATTGTTACCAGTGCTACTACTGCTGTTATTATTCATATTGGAAGTGTGACAAGGGCTTGTTCTTGGTTTGAGAGCCCTTGCTAAAACCATTTTTACATATTGCCCTTCAAAGTATATGTGTATGTGCATGTATGTGTGTATACATGTGTGTGCGTGTGTATGTGTGTATATAAACAAATACATTCTAGCTCCCGACAGTGTGTATTTGTGTGTTCTAAATTATCGTTAGGAAATGATAGGCCTTTTATGGGGACTAGCCTTGCTCTCGCTCTCTCTCTCTCTCTCTTTTTTTTTTTTTTTTTTTTAGGTAAAGAAAGTATCATTGAGCTGCCCTGGGTTCCAAGGCAGTATTTTAGTACTGTCATCTATTTGCCTACATATTTGTCTGACACCCCAGAACAACAAAGAGGAGCTTGTTAGCAGAAGGAATATATGCTTAGACTCTGATTTGCATCTCTATCTGTAGGATTTCCAGCCCTAACCCTTAGAATTCACAGCTTGGCCTCCTGATGCTCAGTGGTCTAGAGCAGATGCGGCTCATTCAGCATTGAGGATAATGCTTCATGCAGGATGCCGTGGGTGATGTGCATCTGTGCTCTTTCCCTCCCAGGGGGCACGCATCTTACAGTTCTGCCGTTCACATTAAAAACAACTATACTGAGGTCGGAGCCACGTACTTCATGACTTATCATACTGTGCTTCATACTTCCTCTGACTATATCGATGCCATGAGAAAAGCCAGGATAGTGGCTGCCAACATCACTGAAACTATGGGCCTCCAGGACAGAAACTACCGGGTGTTCCCATACAGGTAAGGTTGGCCGTCCTGTCTGTGCATTTCTTAAATCGCATTCTGTTAGAGATGGGTGCTATGTCTGGGGGTGTCAGGAGACACTATGGTGTGGAAGGAGCTCCTCCCAGGACCTGGCTTTGATTCTTTGTTCTGCTGCCCTTAGGACTTGACCGTCAAGACCCTCCACCTCTCTGGGCCTCGGTTTCCCCTTTTGTAAAGGAGGAAGAAGGGGGTTGGGCTTGTTGGTCTCCAAGGCTTCTTCTAGCTCTAAATGCAGGATATCCCGTATTTGGACTATTGCTGTTTTGCTCAGTTTGAATGACAGGCTGCAAAGTGCAAATGAATGGGAGGAGTTCTGCTGCTCACCAGCTTTTGGGTGATAGGCAAATTTCTTGGCAAATGGAGAGTGTATATTAATATTCACTTTATCTACCTGGCTTAGGTTATTACAAGAATCTAATGAAATGATCCATGTAGAAAGGATTTGAAAAAGTATGAAGTGTTACACAGATGTGAGGGGCTGAGTTTTGTTCAGTTTTGATTTTTTATAACCACCTTCGAGTAGGGTGTCCTGGCCTTTCTGAGTGAGGAAAACAGACTGCATTTCTCTGGCCAAGTTTCTCAACATGAGAGGGCCTGTGTTCAGATCTTATGCTGTGTGACCACAGGTGAAGCACTTAGCCCCTCTGAGCCTAATTTGCCTTCTGCCCCCCTCTAGGGATTGGCCTAGAACAGATGATCCCTTAGGTCCCTCTGTGTTCTTAGAGGTGGTAGTAGGAGTGACCCAAACCCCTAATACATACCAGCCCCAGTAGTTCACATGCATAAAGGAGGTGCTTTAAGATTTACAAATACTTTTGTTGCAACAGCCCTATGAGGTAGCGAATTAACCCAAAAGACTAAGGTCCGAGGAGGTTAGAGACCCGGGGAGTTCATATCAGAGAAATAAATAAACCCTGGCCTCTCTCTGCAGGTCCTCATTTCATTGGCCCATGGGCCATGGACCTTCCCCCCTTCAGTGGCACATAAACCATGTTAAGCTCATGTTTATTGGCTTGGGTTGCTTTCTGAGCAACAGACCAGCTTTCTTTGGCTGTTCCTTAAAATTATTTGTTGCTGGCAGGTGATTTGGGAGAAAAGGTAGAGTTCTGGGTGACTTTGGTTGCCACAGCTCAGTATTTACCAGGACACTTTAGGTGTCCTACAAAATAGACTGTAACATATCAGGAGAATCACCATAGGGATGCCCTTTTTCAAGAATAGTGTGGGTTAACTTGGGGCTTTTTTTAGAGGTATGTGGGAATTTCCAAACCTGTAATTTTATTAACAAGGAGAACCCCCAGAGTGAAAATTCCTTCCCCCATACAGATGGGTAACTTCTCTGTAACTTCTTAGCTGTCTAGGGTGCAGAGGGGCTGCCCAGGATCACATGACTGAGTCAGTGGCAGGATCCATTCCAGACCTTGCTGACTCCAAGACCAGCTGACTTTCTTGCTGCTGTACCACTTTAAAACAAACACATTCTAGATAACTCCTAAAGATTAAAGTTTCAACTTAACTGCCTTAGAGAACTCTCTAACCTTTTTATTTGAAATAAGAATAATTTGCCTTTCTGGTAACAGTCATTAAACTGCAAAAATGGAAAATGCCCTGACTTTTCTGTTATTATCTGTTTTACTTACTTCCTCTGAAATGTACTTTGTAGAGGAATTAGGAAGTTATGTCAAAACAATAAATCAAAAAAGGCCAAAAAATATAAATGGTACATTTTTCTTCCTTACGCTTTTTTTTTTTTTTGCAAGACAGTTGGGGGTTAAGTGAGTTGCCCAGGGTCACACAGCTAAGTGTTGAGTGTCTGAGGCTGGATTTGAACTCAGGTTTTCCTGATTCCAGGAACAATGCTCTATCCACTGAGCCACCTAGTTACTCCCATTATACTTCTTTTGTAGTGTTCAAGATAGCCAACCAAGAATGACTGAACAAAGTAAAATTTAGCTATGGCTCCATGACAGTTGCATGTCTTTTCCACACAGTGTATTTTATGTCTTCTATGAGCAATACCTGACCATCGTGAACGACACAATCTTTAACCTTGGAGTATCCCTGGGAGCAGTGTTCCTGGTGACTACAATCCTCCTAGGCTGTGATCTCTGGTCTGCAGTGATCATGTGTATTACAATTGCTATGATTTTGGTCAACATGTTTGGAGTTATGTGGCTCTGGGGCATCAGTCTGAATGCTGTTTCCTTGGTCAATTTGGTCATGGTGAGTTTTGTGACCCCCTGTACCTTGGTACCCATAGTTTAAAGATGCTTTATAAGTCTGAAAATAGGTAAGGAGAGGAAACTGCTAAATGGTCTTGGTAAGTGTAGAGAAAATTTATTAGGACATTAGAGTTGACCAACAGAGGAATCATTGAAAAAAGCTACATGGAAGTATGACTTTCCTCCCTGTAAAGGGGCTGGTGAAGTATTAAAGTGCAGCCACAGTAAATGATACATATACACATCCAGTCTGTTCTTTAGCTACATTTGCAAATTATTCTTAACATCATCAAACCTTTCAGCATATAGCAGTAAATGTAGTCTCGTTCTCGCTTGTTGCAGCTCAGCAGTTATATGCTCTTTAGAAAAAAGGGCTGCATTGTAGGGGAGAGATTTGAGATCCCTGTTAATATTTCCAACATCCTGATATAAAGCTTAGGAAAGGACTCCTGCCACACTTGTTTGGGCCACCTCAGAATAAGACTGAGATGTTGCAAATACATCATCATTCAGAAACGGATCAAATGAAGAATGGGAAAGCACTTTGATTTCTTCGTTGCTTCTAGTAGTTGGTAATAAAGCATAAAGAAACAGGCTTAAGCCTTTTCTTAAGGCCACTTCTGTTGTGGCTCTCAGTGGTTTTCTTGTAGGGTTTGCACTGTCTTCTTAGCAAAGGCAGACCTAATGCCAGACTGGGCTTTGTGATTTTCTTGAAGTAATGATGTGATTTTTGGTTGTGGTGGTATGTGTGAGTGGGAGGTGATGATGATGGTGATGGTGATGGTGAAGGTGAAGAGCAAGAGCTAAGTGGGCCACTTAGGGCAAATTTGCCACCTCAGTGCTCTGGCAACCTCATTCAAGCTCCACATTAAGGAATGGAGGAGTGTGTGCATAAGACCAGCCATTTTCAGGCTACCCATCATTAAACTTGTTTTTCATTTCAGAGTTGTGGTATCTCCGTGGAGTTCTGTAGTCACATAACCAGAGCCTTCACCATGAGCAGGAAGAGGAGCCGGGTAGCGCGTGCTGAGGAGGCACTGTCTCACATGGGCAGTTGTGTAAGTGTTCTGACTGGTCCTTAGTACAGCTGGCTGAAATGTCCACAAAGCAGGGCAGGGGATGCCGTGCCCTACTTTGTGTATCTCTGTTGCTGACTACAGCACCTGCTAGTGCCTTCCCTTCTCAGATCACCTTCTTTCTTGTGTATCTGTTTGTTTTTGTACCTAGTTGTTAACATGTTGTCTTCCATGTTAGAACATGAGCTCCTTGAGGTCAAGAACTGTTTCTGCTTTTCTTTATGTCCATAACATGTAGCACAGGTCCTGACACATACTGTATACTTAATAAATAGTTGCTGATTGAAAAAAATTTCAGTGCAAACTCAACAGTACAGAACACCACAGCTTGGCTGAAAGAAGGTAATTCATAGTTTGATATTCAAACAGAATTTGGAATTCATCCTATGACTAGAAGACAAAAGTTACAAGTTATTTTCAGGTGATGGGGCTAAGCCTTTTAAGTGCCCAATAGATGCTTGATTGATAGAGCAGTTTTCTATCTAGAGTCTGGATAAAATGGAAACATATTTGATTTGGGGATAAAGTAGGAATTTTCAAACAGGAGAAAGGTCGTTACTCCCTTTTGATTTGGAAGTCCATCATGAAAAAAATGATCATTGAAACCATGGGATCATGTAATCACCAAGGGGACGATGTAGAGCAAGGAGGGGCCCAGTCAGAATCTCAGAACCTCCGTGTTTAAGGAAGTGAAGATGGGGAAAGAGGAGGTGTGGTCAAAGTGTGAGGCTGCTGTATCTCAAGTTAGAGCAAAGTACGCTTACGAGGTCAAATGCAACAGAGTGCAAAGAGGATAAGGACAGGACAGTCACGGACATGGTGATGTTTGTAACACTTCACTTTAGTATTCCCTTAACTCTTCCAGCTCTATGTGATCTCTCCCTTCATGCTTCTTTTACACCGTTTCTAACCCCCCGAGGCACTTACTTTATTATGAATTGTATTGTTTGTATCACTTGTTAGTCTCCTCTCCTATGCCCCTATGTACAAAAATTCTGCTTTTGGTTACTAAGGACCGTTTCATCATTTAAGCAGCTGTGCATCATCAATGCTTCATGTTTCTCCTGATTTTCAATTCTGAAACATTATCTGTTCTAGTGCTCATTATGTACTAAAGCCAGATGCTTAATAAAACAAGAAATCAATCCATGACATTACTTTGGTATTTTTAACTGCAGGGGGTTGGGCAGGGGATAACACAGTTGGGGTTATCAGTGACTTGTAATTGACCATGCCATTCTTGTCCCATTTCCTTTGATCGTTGAGTAGGATGTATTAAATTGAACTCTTAACTTTAAATTATTACTCCTAAGGGATCTGTGAATTTGGGGCTGAAGAAGGGGTACTCGGTTGTTTACACTGATATGTAATATAAATTGCTTCTAACATTTCCATGTTTTCTTTTAGGTTTTCAGTGGAATTACACTAACAAAATTTGGAGGGATTGTGGTGTTAGCCTTTGCCAGATCTCAAATTTTCCAGATATTTTACTTTCGGATGTATTTAGCTATGGTCTTGTTGGGAGCCACCCATGGCTTAATATTCCTTCCAGTCTTACTTAGTTACATAGGTAAGGGTTCTTAAATTGTTTTTATAGGTATAAAATGGGAAGAACTTGGTGCTACAGAAGCATTTAAAAATACATTCAAAGTTTTTACCATTGGCTTTTGGTTTTCAGTATTCACTTTAAGGAATTCTCATTTTTACATGAAGGATTTGTTGCCATAGCTGTTACTTGTTAACAGTGCCAATCCAAGTAATTATACATGATCTTAAAGCAAGAATTGCTATTAATTCCCGTATTCTGGCTGGTCCTCTGAAAAGTGGAAGGGACCCTAGATGAAATATTGATCAAATTCAGGTTAAACATGACTGGATACCAGTTGGTCTCTATTAGCATTTAATATTATTGAGTAAATGACTGGGGAAGACTGCAGCTACATCATTCGTGGCATTAACAAATGCCAAAATGGTATTGGTTTTTCTCCTCTTTTTTAACTTTCTGAAGATGAGAATAAGAACACTGAAGTAGAGGCCTCTCTACCTTTAACTGTTTTCAGGTATAGGGGCTTAAACTGAGTCAGTTTCACTGTGACATGAGTATGTTTAGTGGGCGAACCAACCTGAGCAGAGCAGGAGTGAAGAGGATCAAAGGGAACATGATTAGTTTTCCTTGATAGCATGTTCCCAAAGACTAAAATGGCTGGAAGACAATTTTCTTTTATTGGCATGTTATTCTTCACCTTCTGTGTGAGGTCATTTTTAACTGCCCAGTGACCAGGGAGAACAAGAGATGAACTTGGTCGACTCACAGCCCTCCATCCTTAGCATTCAGTATTTGGTAGTGCAGAGTGCACCCAGCCTAGACTCAGGGAGACCCAAGTTCACATTTGGCCTCAAGCCACTTACTAGTCACCCTGGACAAGTCACTTCATCTCTTTTTGCTTAATTTTCCTCATCTGTAAAATGGGGATAATAATAGCACCTACCTTCTATTAAAATAGTTCTGCTAAGAAACAGGCTCAGTTGACAACATTGTAGGGAAAAACTAGTAACTGTAACTTATTTTCCTCCCCCTCTAGGGCCATCAGTTAATAAAGCTAAAAGTCATGCTGCTCAAGAGCGAAACAGAGGCACTGAACGTGAACGGCTCCTCAACTTCTAGTCCTCTGGGTGGCTGAAAGGCCACGTGGTTTAGTGTGGGGCCGTCATGGTGTTCTGGGAACCATGGTGTTGGTATTACTAGTTTGTGCACTGGGCATCACTGGACACCCCCACTATTTAAAACCAACAGCTTCAGATGCGGTTTTTAAACTCAGGAGTGCTCAGCCTGGACGTGTGAAGCAGCAGTATGAAATCCAATAGGACACTTTGGAGAAGCTAGAAGAAATGTCTAACTTCTCAGCAAGCCAAAAGTGAGGGCCAATATTGGTGAGAATACACTGCTCACTGCCACTTTTTTTTTTTTTTTTTTTAAAGAAAAAAACAAATCAATGCAATTTTTTTCTTCCTCTACTTTTAGGGAAAAAGCCATTCATACAGGTTCGTCTGTACCATATTTTTAGTAACCTTGCAGAACATTGTGTGTGTGTGTGTATATATATATATATATATATATATATATACACACATACATATATATATATAGTACACATATTATATATATATACTTTATAACATTTTGTAGTTCAAAGAGCTTTATTAATGCAATAAATTAACTTTGTACAATTTTTGTAAAAACTAGCAAATGACTTCAAAAAGTTGTAGGCTTCATTAGAGCTTGGTCTCCAAAAACCTGTTTGAAAAAAGCAACATGTTCATCACAGTGTTCTCCTGTAAAGGAAAATAAAATAAAGATTGTTAGGTCACTATGTAGAGGAATTTCACAGATTAAAAATAGATGGGGAATGAGCCTAGAATGAATAATTGCAGTTGGTACATGTATGTTTGAGGGTTTTAACTTATTTTCTTTAATAAAATGCTATGTTTTTCTTAGGCTTTGATCTTCCTTTTCTTTAATAAGACATGAGTATATTTAGTGTAACTTCACAATTACTTAACATAAAAACCTTCTTTCAGTAAAGAGAGACAATTAGGTAAGTATATCCCTTCTTTTCTACCTGGAGAGGAAAGGAAAAATGCAAGACTAACTATCAAAAAAGCACACTTCCTTTTAACTTCCTGCCTTGACTTGCAAGTGGAGCAACGCCTTCAACTGCTTCATCCATATTAGAGAATAATGAAGGCCTACATGGTTAATTTTTAGAAGTTAACCTAGAATGCCGCTACTGATCAGAGGCTCACAGGTTTGTGAACTAAGGCAGAAGCTAAGAGTCTGAAACATCAAGGACCTAGAGAAAAGAGAGCTTTCAGTTTGGTGCAAGAAAAACTGTTTACCTCCTGAGCATGGTACTAAAGGAAGTGGGATAAAGTTTGAGCAATTATTTATTTGATTAGAATCTTGTTTTTTAAGTGAATCACTGGCTAGGCCTTGGACAGATTTGTTAGATGGAAATTCATTTCCAAGGAAGCCTTTTTTCTTTTGTTAAGAAGCAGGATGTATACGTAACTTCTCTTTTGTTTTTTTGGAGAGTGGAAGGCAAGGCAATTGGAATTAAGTGACTTGCCCAACGTCACACAGCTAGTATGGAGTGTCTTAAGTCAGGTCCTCTACTCACTGTACCACTTAGCTGTCACTTCACCTCATTTTGCTTCATTTTCCTCATCTGTAAAATGGGGATAATAATAGCACCTACCTTCTATTAAAATGGTTCTGCTAAGAAGAAACAGGCTCAGTTGACAACATTGTAGGGAAAAACCTATGTACCTTCTCAAACAGCACAAGTAAAAAACCCAGTTACCAGATTCTGTTGCTTTTCATTATTCTTACCTGGTGTAAAATTTGGGCTCCCTCGTAAACGCTGATTTCGTTGTTCAAAAAAGCGAAATATGGTATAGAAAAGCATATTATCTTCAGTTTGTTTTGCAGCATCCAGGAACTTACGAGCAGAGATGTTGTCATGCCCCCCAATACCTCGGATAAACCTTAGGGCAGCTAACACCTGGTGCTTAGAAAGAAGAACTTCTACTATTTCATCGTTGGCCGTGGAAAGCCTCTGAAAGGAGAAAAAAAGAGATGGCAGAAATGCAGGCAGATCTTATTCCTGGCCAGAAGCTTCAACAGCACTGACTAGCCATCACCCTTACCTTCAGCATGTCCAGAGACAACTGATGAGCAGGGGGATAAATACTCTCTAGGGACAACAACAGACAGGCCTGAAAGAAAGTTTTTCAAATAATTTTCAATTTTAAAGATAAACACAAATATGAGTAAGAAATAGTTGAAATCAAAAGTTAATAATAAAGTCATTAGAATGTCATATGCCACCTACCAAAGGCTTTGAGTCACTGAGGACATGGTACTGCAGGAACTGATGGAGCATGTAAAAGAGATTGTGCTGAACCAGTGTCTTGATGACTAGTTCGTGGAGATAATGCTGAGAAGGAGAAAGAGGTTAGGGGCTGCTGTGCCTTGGGTCTGCTCAGGACAAGTACTACAAAAGATAGGCCTGAGGCCGGG
>JAQQSW010006768.1:0-13866 GCA_028646575.1 Pseudocheirus occidentalis | reverse complement strand
AGCAACAGATGTGCTTTCTGTCTTTTGGAGAGTTTTGGAGCTTGAAAATCTGTTTTAGAGTCCCATTTTATGAGTTTTTAGCGTGTTTGTGTGGGAGCTGCGGTGCTTTGCTGCTTCTATGCCGCCATCTTGGCTCCGCCTCCCCTTAACATTCATTTTAAAAAACATTTTGAGTTCCAAATTTTCTCTTCCCTTTTCTCACCCCCCATCTCCTGAAACAGTAAGCAGTTTTATATAGATTATACACATTTAATCATGCAAAATATACGACCATATTAGTCATGTTGTGAAAGAATATGCAGAAAGTTGGGGGTATTTAACAAAATAAATAAGAATACTATAGTACTCTGACATTTTGTGGGTTCTGCTGCTCCACAATTTTTTTAGAGTTTTTTGCAGGGATTTGGGGGAGGGCTCAGGTAAGTCCCTGCTTTTACTCTGCCGTCTTGGCTCCTCCTTAATACTATAGCACATAGATATTGTTGACATGTGATTTTCTAAGTCAATGTGAGCCTGTAGGGATCCTCATGCAGGGCTTAACAGCCCCGATTTCTAAATGACTTTGATACCACTAGTCTAGAACAAATCCTCCCTTTGCATATGAGGCATCTGAGGCCTAGAGAAGTTATATATTCATCCTAAATCACACAGTAGGTTACTTGCAGAGCCCTATGTTCTTTCTACTATGCCGATATGTCTGATTTAGCTGTCATTACAGCCTTTTGGGTGAAGTCTCTATGCAAATTTCTTGCATGCTTGGTTTAATCCAGTTACTACTGAACAGAGACAGTGTGCCAATGGATAGAGGGCTGGGCCTCAAGTCATCAAGGACCTGGTTTTGAGATATGAAAACGTAAGGGCTTAAGGTATATTATCAGTTAGCCAAATAAAGTTTAGGGTGAAGAAAAGGTATTGGTAGATTTTTTAAAATTACACAGAATCAAGAAATATGGAAGGGGATACAAAAGGGCAGTTTTGTTTCTTCTTTCATAAATTTAATATGCACTTTGAAAAAACAAATTGTATGTAATGAATGTTCACAGTTTCATATAGAAACCCCTTTTTTGCCCTTTGTATATTAGATGTTTGCATTTGTTGATTTTTAAAAACATTTCTGACACTTGGGGAGGGGGCTTGGTTTGTCCAAATAAATATAATACACTAGGCCCCATCTCTGGGGGGAAATACTAGACAGTTCGCCTTCCCTTATCCATAGGACTCCATTTACTAGGTCTGTCCCTCCTCCCAGGGGCAGCTTGACTCTTTCAAAATGAATTAACTGTAGAGTAGGCCCTTACAACCACCTCCAGGATCATCTCAAGTATCATTTGGGAGAGGGGGAGACAGACAGTTGTTGGAGCCTGGAGGTTGGGTGGAGGAGGAAGGGCACCCCCACCTCTACTGCCCCCAGTGTACCCTCCCCAGGTACTAAAGTTAATCACAGCTCTGCAGCTGAAGTGTCTGACCATCCTCCCCAACATGGGGGACATGGGGGTGGGTGAGAGTTCATTTGTTGATTTTTTAAAAGTTCACAAAAATAGAAATGAAAAGAAGAGCACATTAGTGGGATTAAAGAAGGACATTCTTTTAAAAAAATATTTAATTGATCTGTCTTACATAGTGATTTGTATATAGTAATAGCTTGGAATTTAAAACAAATAAACAAACAAAAAGTCTAGAGGTGGAAACAACCAAGTTTGATAGAATAAATGAAAAGTTGACATTTCATGTTGGGGAAAGGAAGGGAGAATTCAATTCATTTCAACAAACTCTAAGCCCCCTACTCTGTGCTAGGCACAAAAAGCTACATACAGAGACAAAAATGAAATGATCTCTACCCTCAAAGAGCTTACATTATACTTGGTGAAAAGCACATAGGTATTAAAATAAATAAATACAAGATCACTAGAAGTGAGAAAGTATATTGGGAATGGGAGTACTTGGGAAGGTTTCACAGAAAAACACCACATGACTGAACATGCTAAGAAGATGTTGACTTGGAAAAAGAGAATCAAGGGGAAAAAATTTGCCCACAGTTTTGGGAGGGCAGAGTTCATGCAAATGCACTGAAATAAGAAATGGAGTCTAGTTGAAATACAGAGTACACAAAGGAGAGTAATGTGCAGAAAGCCTGGGAAAGTAGTTTGGAGCTAGGTTGTAGAGAATCTTAAATACCCAGTCTTATATTTTCTCCTCAAGTCAATGTTGTCATTGTTGGTCAGTCATATCCTACTCTGGTGACCTGATGTGAGGTGTTTTTTGGTAGAGATACTGGAGTAGTCTGTCATTTCCTTTTCCAACTCATTTTACAGATGAGAAAACTGAGGCAAACAGGGTTAAGTGACTTGCCCAGGGTCACACAACTAGTAGGTGTCTGAGGCAGGATTTTAATTCAGGAAGATGAGTCTTACTTGCCCCAGGCCCAGAAGTCTATCCACTGTACCACCTAGCTGCCCATGCTAATAGGGAGTCACATAAGGTTTTTGAGCAAGGGTCAGACATAGATCTTAGGAAGATCATTTTGCCAACTATATGAAAGACAAATTGGAATAGAGATAGACTAGAAGCAAGAAAACAAATTAGCAAGTCATTATAGTTGTCCTTAAATAAGTTACTTTTCCTTTATGTTTTATTTTGATAGCATTTTGTGCCTGGGTGAGAAAGAACTGATTTCTGGGAGCAGTGGGTATTGTGGTTTGATACAGAAAAAAATATTCCCTGTTTCAGGATCTTTTTTTAAAGCTTGACTGATTAGAGTGTTGTTGACTTGACCAGTTTCCTTCCCTTCCATGACCGCAGATGGCATACCGGTTCTAGGTAGCTGTTGTGTGAACATGACACAAAGCCTAACCACTATAGAGAGATTGGCAAACTCATCATTGATGCTGAAGAACCAATCTAGTAGCAAGCAGGAAGCAATACAGATGAGCTCTGCCCCACAGCTGCTCCACACAGATCTAAAAATCAAATCAGACTAAACCTTGATCAGGAAATCCAAGAAGAAGAAAAAAAAATCCCAGTGAATCATTTTTCTTACCCACATAGGCAAAGGCCAGGAAGAGAGGCTTGCAGACACTGGGGAAGGGGCCTACCTAGGAAGTGCTGCTGTAGAGGATTCTATCACAGGGAAAGGATGTGTGCCAGGTCAAGAAGAGGTCAATACAGAAGACCTGACCTAGCTGCAGGACTCAGCAATAAGTGCCAACTGGCAGCTCTGTTGCTCATTGCCTCAGGCACAGAACCAGAGCTGACTGAGGAGGAGACTTAACGGAGGGGTTCCAGGCTGAGTAGTGGTCATGGGCCCTAGGCTGTGCACTAAGCAAGGATCAAGTTCACACACAGATAGCAGCTGTGTGTCTCTGACTCCGAGAGCATAGTGCCATTTTAGTTCCATCCACTAGCCTAATATGAAACTTGCACTGGAATATTAAGGCAGGAATCCCAGACCAAAGAGGAGCCCACAATTCTGCAATCTGAAATAGCCGAACTTTCTAGCTGGCTGACAGGTTTAGTCTAGCAGTAATCTATTGGAATTCCAACCAGGAGCAAGCCAACAGGAATGCTGTGCAGACCCAGACACAAGTCAGTAGCCTGCAGAGCTCCTACCAGAAGAAAAGATTTTGGTTTGGATCAGATCACTTTGGGAGTGTTGAAAGCTTGCAGGTCCCTAACTTGAGCTGTCTCTGAGATCCTTGAATAACACATCAGTAGCTCAAGAAAGTAAAAGCAGGGCCCTAGAGAACAGAAGCTCAGTTCAGACATTCCCTCTAGAAGTGTATCAAGCCCAGCCCTAACTTAAACTCCAAAATGAGGAAGTGAAAGAAGGAGCAAACAAACAAAAAACCGCACCATAAAAAAGTATCTTGGCAACTGAGACATTGAAGACACAAACTCAGAAGAAGAGAATGATTCCAAAGCATCTATAAGCAAAGCCTTAAAGAAAAACACCTTGGACACAAATTCAACTCAAATTCCTGCAAGAGATGAAGCAAGTGGTTTTTTTTTTAAGTATAACATTATTTAATAAATGAAATGAGAGGGGGAAAAAAGGGGAAAAAACAGAGCTATAGAAGAATTGAAAAGGGAATTAACAACTTAGAACAAGAAGTTCAAAATATTAGCCAAACACTGAACTCCCTTAAAATGAAAGTGGGCAAAAAAAATGAAAGTGGGCCAAAGACAATTATTCCATGAGATAATAAGAAATATTAAATAAGGTCAAAAGGCTAAAAAGTGGAAGATATAAATTATTTCATAGCAAAAATAATTAACTTGGAAAACAGACCAAGGAGAGGTAATTTAAGAGTCATCAGAGTACCTGCACTATAACTTATGTGATATCTAAAAGAGCCTAGACATCACATTTCAAGAAATCACCAAAGAAAATTGCCCAACTCTGTTAAACTGGAGGACAAATAGAAAGAACCCATCACCTAACTCCAGAAAGAAATCTCAAAATGAACACTCCCAGTTACATTATAGCCCAAATCCAGAACTTCCAGATCAAAGGAAAAAAAGTGCAAAAAGCCAGAAAGAAAGAATTCAAGTACTAAGGAGTCACAGTCAGGTTTACACACAGTTTAGCAGCCACAACTATAAAGGATCAGAGAGCTTGGAATATAAATATGCCAGAGGGCAAAAGATACAAGTTTATGATACAGAGTAACTTATCCAGCAAAACTGAGTAGAATTCTATAGAGGTAAAAAAATAAAATAAAATAAACCTTTATTGAAATAGAGGACTTCCAAACATTCCTGATTAAAAGACCAGAGCTACATAGAAACTTTGAGATAATTGGAAAATAAAATAAAATTAATAGAAAGAAAAAAGAAAACCCAATGTGAAACATGTACTCTATGGTCATTCAATAATGAAGGTGCTTATTATTTTCTTTGTGATTATTACCTAGTGAAGTGGAAAGAACACTAGATTTAAAATCATAAGCTGTGTGACCATTGGTCAGTCACATAATCTCTCTGAATCTCAATTCTCTCTGTCTCTCATGGATTGGCCAACAATAGGTCCCTGCCCAAGCACCACTTTATGGTTATTTTTTTTCTCCCAAGATGGCTCAGAGTGAAAGCAAATAATGATTGCTTTTCTTTTGGCCAGAAACAACCCTGAGGGTCTTCCCCTCTTAGTTTTGTGTGTGTGTGTGTGTGTGTGTGTGTGTGTGTGTGTGTACACACATATGTATGTATGTATGTATGTGTATTTGTATATATATTTTTTATTAAAGAGGCCATCCCTTGACTCACTTCTTAAATAGGTCTAATGACTGCATGGGCATTGCCTCAGGCAAAATGAGAACTCATAAAGGCCTTAGCTTAGCATTCTCTCACTGCATTCAGGGTCATCTCCAGTCATCCTGATCCATATCTGGCCACTGGACCCAGATAACTCTGGAGGAGAAACTGAGGCTGGGGACTGCATGATCCTCCCTCACTGACATCTGGTTCAATTGCAAGTTATGATATCATCTTCCTGATATCCTGGTCCTCTTTGAAAATGAAGGACAAACCACAGTTTCTTCTTCTATAAAAAAAGGGGCTAATAGTATCTGTGTATAGTAAGTAGCTACTTTGTATGATTTTTGTGAAGATCATATGAGTTAATGTATGTAGAGTCCTTTTTCACCTTTAAAATGGCACGTTATTATTATATTGGCTATATGTATGACACAGCTCGATGACTCAATTGGTAGAGTAGCCAAGGATGAAAAGCCTGTCTTAAAAGAGCTTAAGGAAACTAGGTGGCACAATGAATAGAGCTACCAGGGCCTGGAGTCGGGAAGACCTGAGTTCAAATCCAGCCTCAGCAAACATTTATTAACTATGTAACCTTGTTCAAGTCACTTAACCTCTGTTTGCCTTAATCTACTAGAGAAGGAAATGTCAAACCACTCTAGTATCGCTGTCAAGAAAATTTCATGGACAGTATGGTCCGTGGGGTCATGAAGAGTTGAAAACAACTGAATGACTGAAGAGATAGATACATACATATGTACGCATATATACACACATATAGGTATATGCATGAATATTCTAAGTGAGGTATTATAGTTTGGGATCTATGGAAAAGCAATTTCAAATTCTATCTGGTTCTAACTAAACTCCCTATTGAAGAAAGAAAGGAAAAGAAAGGCCTTCCAGACCCAAGTGAATGGCCCAGTTATTGAAACTATATTTGGTACAGCAAAATTCTAGCACAGAACAGGAATTTGAACAGTTGTTTGGAGTTCCCTGTAATGGGATCTGACCTATGTAAAGTAGGACATCCCTTAAAGGCAAGCCTTACATTGGAACAGATTAAAGGCCATGCAGTCCTCATCATTCTGAACCAAGAATTTGAGGGTTTAGAGCAGGAAGGACTCTCAGAGATTATCTGGTCCCAGTCTCTCATTTTATAGAGCCACTGGAGTAAAGGGCTTTTCCTACAGGTAGTAAATGTTTGTTGTTATTCAATCATTTTCAGTTGTGTCTGACTCTTCAAGAGCCCATTTGGGGTTTTCTTGGCAAAGACACTGGAATGATTTGCCATTTCCTTCTCCAGTTCATTTTACAGATGAGGAAACTGAGGCAAACAGAGTTAAGTGACTTGCCCAAGGTCACACAGATAATAATTGTCTGAGGCCAAATTTGAACTCAAGAAGATGTCTTCCTGACTCCTGGGTCAGCACTCTATCCATTGTGCCACCTAGCTTCCCTGTATATTAGTACTCATAAACTAAAACAGACGTTGAAATCATCCATAAAAGCACAAACTCCATGCTATTTACTATTTGCTTTTTCAAAAGAGGTATATTGACTTTGACAAAATAATATCAATATTGTTTTATTTGCTTCTTCGCCTTATTTTCAATTTCAGCTTTTGTTTCTCAGATGCAGAAATGCCAGTGAATAGCTGAAGGCCAACAATACAAGTGATCATAAATATAAGGGGGTAGGGAGCATTTGATTCTTATAACTTTAAGCTGGAAATAATGAAAAAAAAAAGCTTCAACATAAGGCAGTCAGTTTGTTTATGGCCATGTGCCTTAAAACACACACACACACACACACACACACACACACACACACACACACACCCCTACCTTTCGTTAGAAACTGAAAAAGAACCCTCCTCTGTACGTAAATGTTTAATTTCCTTTAAACCCATGTGATCCTACATCTGGCTCAACTGGTTTTCTTTCCATCAACCAGGTAGCAATAGTAACCGTTCCAGTACGCGAAGTGTCCTCAGTGTCAGCAGTGGGATGGAAGGTGACAATGAGGTAAGACTGGGATCCTGTCTCACTCATCATAAAATTTTGGTTTGAGGATGATTTAAAATTCTGTTTTTCAAGGAAACAGTTTTATTTAATTCATTATTAAAAAAATTCATAGAACTTTCCCTATAAGTAAAAGGGTTTGGGTAGTTCAAGAGAATTTGTCTTCTTAGTGACCGTTGTAAGAGACTAGGAGACCACACTGCTCATTGCTGGGTCGTTGCCAGAGAAGTCATCAGGACTGGTTGATGACCTTGTTAGCAATAGTTGGACTTTTTGACACCTTAGGCCCCATCTCTGAATTGTGGTCAGGGTCTTTCTAGTGTGACAACTGCTGCTAATTGTTCTTACCTTCTCCCTGATTAATATTATCTTCAAATTGGAAGATGTGATAGTCTTGTAGGTATGTTCAGTGTCTGTGTGAAGCAGCCGATTGTGTCTGCAAGCCATTCTTCCATAAATTCCTGCTTATTGACCCTGGGGAGACTTAGATATAGTAATATTTATCCTACATGAATAACTGAAACTTCATTTTTTCCCTTTCTTCCTCCTGGTTTTGCTTCCTGAAGGACAATGAATTCCCAGAAGTTAACAGAAGCCGTAGCCCAGGTCCCCAGCATGTGGAGAGAGCCCCCTTTAAATCACTTGAAAGACCTCCCAGGATTCCTCCTCGAGCTGCCTCTCACAGGTACACTATACCAGGACACTCAGTGTGTCTCAGCTGAGGGAATGGTGCTTTGATCCCGTGAGACTAGATATAAATGGAGGGGAAGAAATAAGAATCTATTTAGAGACTACTATGTGCCCAGCACTGTGCTGAGTGTCTTACAAATATGATCTCATTTGAATGGATGCTTTATCCACTAAAATGTCTACACTTGTTTTGTGACACAATGGAGTCATGTTTGACAAGCCGCACTGTAAGTGGTAGAATCTTAAGTATAATGTAATCATTTATTATAAGCATAGACTAGTGGAAAAAACTTAGGCCTTGAAGGCAAGAGACCCAAGTTTGAATGCTGGTTCTGACAGTTGCTATGTGCAGGATAGTGGGCAAGTAACTTACCTTTTCTGAACCTCATTTTATAGTTTTTCTATAATAATCATAATTGTCCTATGTCACAGTTATGAGGACAGTCAACAACCATTTATGAAGCACTATGTGCCAGTCAATCAACAAGCATTAAGTGCTTCCTTAGGGACAATTAGGAGGCAGGCAGATGGCTCAGTGAATAATGCACTGGGCCTGGAGTCAGGAAGACCTGAGTTCAAATCTAGCCTCAGATATTTATTAGCTGTGTGACCCTGAGCAAGTCACTTGACCTCTGTTTGCCTTAATCCACTAGAGAAGGAAATGGCAGACCACTCTAGTATCTTTGTCAAGAAAGCTTCAGGGATGATATGGTTTAAGAAGTCATAAAGAGTTAGATGTGACTGAACAACAACTACAATGTGCCAGCTAAGCACTAGGAATGCGAAGAAAGATAAAAAGAGTGCCTGCTCACAAGGAATTCATACTGTAGTGGGGGAGATTATATTTAATAAATTGATACATAGAAGATATATAAAGAGTAATGAAAAGGTAACCTTAGAGAAGAAGATTTTAGCATCTGGAAGACCCAATGAAGCCTTCCTACACAAAGTAGCATTTGTACTGAGTCTTAAAGAAAGCCAGGATTCTCATAGATAGGGATGATGAAGGAGAGCATTCCAGGCGTGAGGGACAGCCAGTGCAAAAGTATGGAGATAGGAGATGGAGTATTGTGGGCAGGGAATGAATAGTCTGGTATGATTGGATTGTTGAGGGCATAGAAGGAAACAATGTGTATGGAAACTGGAATAATGGGAAGGGACTAGATTGTGAAAAATGTTTAAATTTCAAACAAAGGATGTTATATTTAATTTTGGTGGTATTTGGAAGCCGCTAGTTTACCCCAGTTTAAGAATTGCTTAATTATTAACTAAACTCAAATTTAACAAATTTATATTTTTCTGGTGATTTTAGGGAGCTCAGAATTTATGGCGTTGGGAGAATAAGGGACAGGAATGGCATGGTCAGATCCATGCTTTAGGAAAAGCACCTTGGCAGCTATGGGAGGATGGATTGAACCGAGGAGAGATCAATTAGAAAGACTGTAGTCCAAGCAAGAGATGAAGGCCTGAACTAGACTGGTGGCTATCTGAGGGAAAAGAAGTGAACACACACGAGAAATGTTATATAGAAGGAAGTTACATAATTTTGCAACTGTTTGGATATGTGTAGTGATTGAGAGTGCAGAGCCAAGGATGGCATCGAGGTTAAGACCCTGTGTGACCGAGAGCATGGTGGTGCCCTTGACAGTCATAAGAAATTCAGAAAGTGGAAAGGCTTTGGGGGGAAAATAATGAGTCCAGTGGTAGACATGTTGAGATTAAGATGTCTAGTCTGAGATGTCCAATAGGCTGTTGTAGATATGTGACTGGAGCTAAGGAGACTGTTGTTCAGTTATTTCAGTCACATCCAACTCTTTGTAACTCCATTTGGGGTTTCCTTGGCAAAGATCCTAGAGCAGTTTGCTATTTCCTTCTCTGGCTCATTTTGCAGATGAGGAACTGAGGCAAACAGGGTTTAGTGATTTGCCCAGGGTCACACAGCTAGTGTCTGAGGCTGGATTTGAATTCAGAAAGATGAATCTTTCCGAGTCCAGTCCTGGCACTCTATCTACCTTGCTAGGGCTGAATATATAGCTCTGGAAATCATTTGCATAGAGCTGAAAATTGAATCAATGGGAATTGATGGATTATCAACTGAGATAAGGTATAGAAAAAATAAAGAGAGCTCAGAAAAGAGCCTTGGGAGCCCCCACAGTTAGTGGGCATGACCTAGTTAAAAATCCTGCAAAAGAGATGAAGAAATGATAAGACAGACAGGAAGAGAATCAAGAGAGAACAATGCTGTGAAAACCCCAAAAAGAGAACATCTAGGAGGAAAAGATGATCAGCAGTTTCTGCCCTGTTGAGAGGTCAAGGATGAGTATTGAGAAAAGTAAGAAAACACTAGTAACTTTAGAAAGAACAGTTTCAGTCAAATGATGAGGTTGGAAGCCAGACTACAAAGGGTGTGAGATTGCAGAAACAAAGGAGAGAGGAAGGGGCAGAATGGAGTAGAGACAGCTTTTTCAAGGAGTTTATCTGATAAAGGAAGAAGATATATAGGATGATAGCTAACAAGGATGTTAGGATCACAGGATGGATTTTTAAGGCTCTGGGGGAAGGGCATGTTTGTAGGTAACAGGGATGAAGCCAATAGATAAGGAGAGACTAGATTGTGGGGAACAAAGACTCCCCTGCTGAGGAAGACAGGATGATGTCAGAAGTGTGAGATGGGGAAAAGGGAATGGCCCCAGTTCTTTCTCTCTCTCTCTCTCTCTCTCTCTCTCTCTCTCTCTCTCTCTCTCTCTCTCTCTCTCTGTATATGTAATGAGATCCTCAGCTAAGAAAGTAGGGAAAGGGGTGCTGTTGGGAAGATTATAGAGAGAAGAGGTTTGGAAAAGCCACTGCAGTGAGTGGGTAGAGAATAAATCAGAGAGAAGTAGGATTGCCTTGCTGTGGTGAGGGACCAGTTGGAATTAGATCGTGTAAATTATGTAGTGGATACAGTCAGCGCAGGTTCCTGGCTTCCTCTAGTTCTATTCGGCAATGTGTGAATTGGAACAAAGGGGGCAAATAGTGAGAGTAATCCGTGGCTGAGGTCTAGTAAAAGGGATCTAGGA
This sequence comes from Pseudocheirus occidentalis, assembly GCA_028646575.1. Taxonomy (NCBI): domain Eukaryota; kingdom Metazoa; phylum Chordata; class Mammalia; order Diprotodontia; family Pseudocheiridae; genus Pseudocheirus; species Pseudocheirus occidentalis. The sequence goes on along the minus strand of JAQQSW010006768.1, from coordinate 2,846 downwards.
TGAGGGGAGCAAGAGATTTGAGGAAAGAACTAAATGAATAGTTAAACTGGTCCAAGATTGGAAAGGGAAGGAGAGTGTGACCAACACAAGGGTAAAGGCATGGGAAGGATAAAAGGATTGGAGGTCCTAGAGAGAAAGAAAAATGAGGTTAGGAGTCATAAGGCATAGGGAAGTACTTTGAAAAGCTGAAAGTGCTAGAGAGGCAATTTTGTACAGTAGAAGGAATACTGAATTTGGAGTTAGAGAGGCTGAGTTCAACTCCTTCCTCACTTACTACCTCCGTAATCTTGGGTAATTCATATAAATGTTATGGGCCTCAGTTTCCTTATCTGTACAGTGTGTGTGTGTGTGTGTGTGGGGTTGAACTATAAGGTTTTTAAGGTCTCTTATAGCCCAAATATTTGATAGAAAGGTGAGCTATATGTACTTATTATTAAACTATCTAAATTTTAATATATTATAAAATAATTTATTTTAAATAATGTTTATAAAAACATAATAAATTTAACAGGTTCATGTGAGACAATATGTTGTGGAAAATTGATAATACTTTACATTTATTAGGTGACTTTGGTAAGAATCACTTTATTTCTCAATTGCCTTATTTGTAAAACAGAGTTTAAAATAGTAGTGCTACATACTCCACTGGTTGAAAGGAGATAATGCATATGGCAGTATTTCTGATATTCAAATATAATATATTTATAAAAATATATAGCTCTATAAATATAAAGCTCTATGTAAATTTAATGTTTGATTATTAATATTAAAGTTGCTCTAAGCAGCACTGCTAGTATATATAAGTATTATATAAGTAAGGACCATTCTCATTAATGTATAAGCTTCTTGAGGGCAAGGACTATTTTTGTTAAATCTTCCATTCCAATCCACAGTGGAAGGGTGTCCATGAATGGCTTCTATGCTTCCATCCTGGAGACACTAGGGAGATGCAGTCTCCAAACATATTTTAAAGTGCTTGCTGATCAATTGATTTCCTTCTAATGCTAAGAAATAAAATCTAATAAGGCAACAGAGTTTCAGGGAACTTTTCAGATGTAGTTTAGAAAAGCAGCTGTATATTTCACCAGCTATAAATGATGAAATGCAAGAGCCTGTAGAGTCCTTAATGTCAGCTGGAATCTTCACAATCTCTGGAAACTCCACAGTTCCCATTAACAACCCATATTTTATATATTTTCTGAGTCAAATTCAAATATTTAATCTGTCACTTACAAGACTCTGTGAATAATCTAAGGAAGAATAAGATGTAATCCCTGACCTCATAGAACTTATAGTCTAGCAATGGGAGATTAGCTGAGAAATATACACAAATAACTATGACCAAAAAATATAATATAAAAGTGCAGTAACACCAACAACATGCTCTGCCTGCACAGAAAATAGAGACACTACTTCTTGTAGGGAGGAAATGAGAAGCTTGTACCTCAGGTGAGTGAGTTTTCAATTGGACGGATGTAAGTTGCATCACTAGGGTAAAAGAGTTTCTTCTCCCATCCTGATACCTTCAGATTTTGAAGTTGTATATGCATCGTTCCTATTTAGGTTTGTCCAGGAAAAAATGCAGGCATTGTTCTTAATTAAATCAGTAGTAACCTAATACTATAGTTGTATATTTAAGTGCAAAAAATTCTGACAACATAGATGCAGATTGGGGAGAACCTATTAGCTCCAAGTATAGCAGGAAAAAGGAATGGGTTCTTTCTTTGGTCCCTGAGATCACTATGAATGTGGCAATTGTGGAAAAAAATACCAATGTGATACTATGTTGTATTAAAAGGAAAGAAAAGAGAAACAATCTATCTTCTGTACTCTAAATTATTTAGAGACTTGTTAGAAAATTATTTACAAGGAGAGGAAGAGCAGAGAGATCTGATTGGAAATAAAGACTATGGAAACTAAAAATATCAATTAACATTTTTTTTAAAAAAGAAAAGTGTGTCTAGGCCAAGGGATACAAAGAAACTGGAACAAAAAAAAAGTAAATTGGAAAGTAATGAGAATATAAAAAAGCTATAAAAAGAATGAATAAGCCATTTGAAGAAAAGTGAATCATTTAAAAATTTTAATGTGCCCATGGTAAGCACAAAAATAGAGGAAACTGTGTAAAGCCATTGAAAGGGGGGTTAAAAAGACAGTAAAGAACTATAATAATAAAACTATTGCATAGGTATATATGAATCACTATTAACTTTTACAAAACACTTTTCCCTGTGAGGTAGGTGTTGCAAATATTATTATACCCGTTTTTTCAGATAGTGAAGTGAGGCCCAGAGAGGTGGTAACTTGTCCAAGATCACACAGCTGGTAAATGTACAAACTGGGTCTCTCCTGGTGACGAGTCTCACTTCCTACCACCATGCAGCCTTTCAGACATATTGTGAAGGCCCCAGGGATAATTCTTGGTAAATAGTTTGTGGGGTAAAGGTTTATAAAAAGAAATTGGAAAATTAAAATAAATTATATGGAATGGGGATAGCAGGAACTATAGGAAAGGTCGGTTGTTATGCCAACATTTATTAAGCACTTATATGAGGAACCCACTGGTAAGATACAAAGACAAAGAGGACTTTATCTCTAAGTTTAATTCTTTTTTTTGTTTTTTTTTGGTTTCTCAAATATATATATATTTTTTATGTAAATTTTAATTTATTTCTTGGTTATTTATTTTCTTGGTAGTATTTCTTGGTTATATCATTCATTTCCGCACGGTTTTGAGTTACAAATTTTCTCCCCTTTTTGTCCCTACCCCCCAGCCCAGAACATTGATCCCACTGTAAGACCCCTCCCACAATCTGTTCCCTTTTATGCCCTCCTCCAACACCCCT
>JAQQSW010006767.1:0-13866 GCA_028646575.1 Pseudocheirus occidentalis | reverse complement strand
CCCTCCTGAATCTGCCAGACAATCACCTAGATTCAGGAGCTGAATGCTTACAGGTTCTCATCCAGTCCTCAGGGATGAACAGCTCCCAGGTCCTTGTCCAGTCCTCAAGGCAATCCCCGGCACACACTGAAGTTCACCGGATTCAGTGATAGAACTTAAAAACAAGGAATGTTTTCCAGTCCTAGTGTGGACCCAGTGTTACTTATCTCTGAGTCAAATTAAATAGCAAAAGTAAGAGGAATCCCAGTGTGTATGTGGTCCAGAGGTTCTGGTACTGGTTCTGGAGTCAGAGGTCTTGAATTCAAATTCCTCTTCTGATGGTTACTACCATCAGGGACTCGGGACAAGTCACCTAACTTCCATCCACGTCAGTTTCTTTATATGTAAAATGAGGGGTTTGGATTAGACGACCTCTGACCGAGGTCCCTTCCAGCTTGAGGTCTCAGGTCCCATGGTACTGAGTGTTTAGAAGTAACCCTCATTACTGCCATCACCAATCCCTTAAACTGTCTCTTTCATGAAACCTGAAGATCTATCACAGAGACAAAGGCCATGACCCACTCCCAGTATCAGAGTGAGGCCAGCCAATGACTCCCAAGACCGGCTTTGAACGACTTGGTCTCAGAAACCGATGCATCCACAGAACTCCCTTCATAAAACAGCAAATCAAAACACACAAATCGGGGTGACAAAAAAGCACGTTCACTCCATTCCTGCTTAGGAGAAAGGAGGAAATGAAGAGGTCCATTGGCTGACGGTCAGTCATTTCGGTCGTGTCCAGGTTTTTATGACTTCATCGAGGGCTTTCTTAGCCAAGATTGCCATTTCCTTCTCCACTCATTTTACAGATGAGGAAGCTGAGGTGAGAAGATTAAATTGATTCTCAGTGGATAATCTTGGGCAGGCTGCTGATCTAAAGCACTAGAAAAGGTGATCCTTGACCCCTTAGGGCTGCCCCCTGAACCCTGAAGGGATGTCACAGTCATGATCTGGGGGCCTGGCTCATCAGTGTGAGTTGGGATAAGTGCCTTGGAGCGAGTGTCACATTAGGAAATATAAATTAACAGCCTATTCTTTTATCTATTTCTCTCTTTTTTAGTATCATTAACATGTTTAAATTAGTCAAAATACTTTTAATTATATGATGTATCTTATTACTTTTATTCTAATTCTAATTTATTCTAGTTTTGATCGATGTACACACAATTTCCCCCTATAGAATGTAAGTTTCTCAAAGACATTTTCATTTTCTGTTTGTATCTCCAGTGCCTTTCATAGTACCTGGAAGATAGTAAACAACTAATAAATGTTTGCAGGTTGAGAGATACTCTAGGAGAGGGAGAACTTTATTGCGAAAAGGGCAAGTAGCTGGAGAAGCAGGTAGAGCATTGGCCCTGGAATCAGGAGGGCCTGAGTTCAAATCTGACCTCAGACACTTAATTTGTTGTATGACCCTCGGTAAGCCACTTAACCTCTGTTTGTCTCAGTTCTTTATCTGTACAGTGAGCTGGCAAATCACTCCACTATCTCTGCCAAGAAAGCCCCAAATGAGGTCGTGGAGAATCAGATGCAATTGAAACAATTCAACAGGTATTCTGGAAGCAGAAAAACAAACAAAAACCCCTCTGGCCCTGGATGAAAAGGATGAAAGTTAAAATCTTACCTTTTATCTCTTCATTTCCTCAGTTTCCTCATTTGTAAAATGAAGATATTGAATTACTTGGCCTTTGAGATCTCTTCCATCTCTGAATCTATTATACTATTTCCCCCAGGATTTAAAAAAATTTCAGGAGGTCTGTGGTAGCCCTAGTGGGTCTTATCTCTATCAGGAAGTTTAGGATAATGAACCAAACCATTACATGTTCACCAGGCCTTCAAAGGTGATGAATCTGATGACATACAGCATTAAAAAGACCTTTAAAAAATGAAGATATGCTTTAATTATTTTACTTGAGAAAGCGTTCTCTGGCTTGCTTAGTTTGCCTAATTTCTTTCAAGTCCTAGACCTTCAGGGATGATCATAAATGGAAAACTAGAAGGGCCATTAAAATCATTTAGTCCAATTATATTGGATTAATTATACAAATGAGAAATATAATCCAATGGGACTGAGTGACTTGCTCATGGTCATACAGCTAATAAGGGGCAGAATCGAATGAGTGATTGAAAAGCACTCATTACATGTCAGACAATGAGTGTACAAATACAAAAGCCAGACAGTCTGTTCTCATGGTGTTTACATTCTAATAAAGGGATTCAACACATAGAAGAGAATATTATCTAAAAAGAATGTTGTGCTTCAGGAAGTCACAGAGATTGTAAGTGGAACCAGTTGACATGGCCCTACTAGAAGCAATGGTGGTTTTGTTTCCTGTAGTTCCATGACCCAAGAGTTAACTATTATTCTTGATTATGGTTCTCAGAGCAAGAGGAGGAAGGGAAGTTCAGTCATTTTTCAGTCATGTTGGACACTTTGTGAACCCATTTGGGGGATTTCTTGGCAAAGATACTGGAGTGGTTTGCTATTCCAGCTCATTTTACAGATGAGGAAACTGAGACAAACAGAGTTAATTGACTTGCCCAGGGTTACATAGCTTGTAAGTGTCTGGGGCCAGATTTGAACTCAGAAAGATGAGTCTCCAGACCTGGCATTCTGTCTACTGTGTAACCCAGCAGTCCAACAGATGGAAGCAGAGTAATTTAAATCTCCCAGCGAGGTCTTTGGAGATGTGAAAAGACCTCAAATCCAGGACCAGGATTTGAATCCTGTGGAATCAGGGAAGGCCTCATGGAGTTTAGTGATACTTGAACTGGGATTTAAAGGGTAAGGTGAAGGTCAATAGACAAAGAGGAGGAAGAGTACATTCCTGGATCAGGTCAAAAGTCTCTGACTCCAAACCCAATACTCTTTCTGCTGTACCATAGCATTGGTCTCAGGCCTGGCATCCCAATGCCAATTCTTCCTTGACAAAACATTTAACACTTATTTGGCTTTGGCAATGGGTGAATGGCCAGATAACCTTCACAAAGCAGGCTGAGAAAGTTTCCAAAATATCAGGTGAATTTATTAAGTGGAACAGCTACTGCTGATGACTCTTAACTCAGAATTAATTTAATTGTAACTAAAATATCATAATAATCACTGGTATTTATATAGAGCAGAGCTTCTCAGTTTGCAAAATGTTTTCCATGTAAGAATCCTGTGGGGCAGTAATTACAGATATGATTATCCCCATTTTGCAGAGGTGTGAAATGATTTGTCCAAGGTCATGTGACTAGCAAGGCTAGCACCAGACTTCAAAACCTAGTCTTCTAACACAAAAGATGCTTTTGTGTCTTTGATGTCAGGAAAAAAATCTTCCTAATAATTAGGTCCTAGAAAATGGAATGTCTGTCCATTTGACTGTCCACAAATTAGCTAAATCTAAGCCTGGAGATTCTCAGGGGCTTTCTTTATCTTTTTCCTGCCTCAGCACTTAAGGTTGGACAACCACAGTCAGACATGTCTCAAATAGCCTGCTATAACAAGCTGCATTTGAAAGTTAGGAGGAGCAAAATGAACTAGTGTTTTTTTATTTCCCTTTCCTGTCTAGTAGAGGTGTCACTTGGAAGGGAGATGGCCAAAAGACAGGCTGATAAAAGTAGAAAGAAGGAAAAAACATGGACTTGGAAAATCACAGAATATTGTATAGTGGTTAGAAGTATCCTATCCACACTGGAACAAAATAATCTCTTCTGCAATAGAAAGCTTTTGCTTGGAAACTTCCAGTGATGGAGGAACCTACCACCTTACTTCCCGAGCTAGCCCATTCCACTTTTAGATAGCTCTAATTATTAGGAAGTTTTTCCTGACATTAAATAAGGGGGCCATTGGTATGTGTTTAACAACCATTTGTCTGGAAAAAATAAGTTACACATACTTCTAATTTTAATCTGCACTATTAATACTTTCTTCAACCTAGACAATCAACCAAGCAATAAATCAAGCCCTGATTTATGGCATTTGGGGATTTCCAAGGTATAAATGTTCACACTGAAAATTTAACAATCAGCTCTGGTGAACTAGTTCTATCTGGGTCCTTAGCATGAAGCCTCAATTTGTCTCTTTGCAGTTTCTATCAATTGCTCCTTCAAATACTTGGAGACAGCTGTTGTGTCTTCCCAAGCCTTCTTTTCCCTACTGGATTCACCCTTCAGCCAGTCCTCATACGACATGAACTCAAAGTCCCATTCTCTGCTCCTTATCAGTGTTTTTCCTAAAGGGAAGGAATGGAAGGATTATTACATCCCTAGACCTGAACACTAACCACGCCTCTTTTAATGTGGCCTGAGACTATGTTAGCTCCTTTGACTGCCATATCCCAAGGTTGACTCAGATGTACCTAGTAGTCTAGTATAACTCCCAAATCTTTTTTTCAAATGAAGCATTATCTTAACCACCACCCCCCATCTTATATGTCTGATGTTGTTTCTCAAACCCAGCTTTACATTGATCTTTATTAAGTTCTATCTTATTAGATTTGATCTAATTTACAAGCAGGAGAATCAGTTCATAGATAATTGAGAGCAGATTGTTATTACAGTTTAAAGTAAATTCTGGTTTTACTGGTTCATTTGCAATATTGACACAGAGTCGATGCAGAACTTCCTCAGCTTGAAGAAAGAAGGTGGTTGTTTATTCCAGTAGAATCTGAATCTAGCAGGTGGATCTTTTTTCTTGATGTCTGTTATCTTTGAACAGATAGAAACTCCTTTGAGTTAAAGCAACACATTTAACAATAATTTCCTAAGCCCCCACTGTAAACAGTGCACTGGGGGAGACAAGATGTGACCTGAGCCCTTCTTGCTTTGTATGCTCTAGAGTGTTGTGTGCATTCTGTAGGGGCAAAGGCTGTAATTAACTTGGGGGGTGGGAAGTATGGAATTAGGGAGGGTCTCATGGAGTTCAGTGACACTTGAGCTGGGATTTAAAGGATGTGGTGAAATTCATTAGGCAGAGAGAGAAAGAGAGAGAGAGAGAGAGAGAGAGAGAGAGAGAGAGAGAGAGAGAGAGAGAGAGGACATTCCAGGCATTAGGACCAGTGTCCAAAACTACAGGAGTACAAAGGTACAGGTCATGCTTTGGATAAAAATAGAAGCCCATATTGACTGAAGGATAAAGTATGGACTGAGGAGTTTATGGGGCATCTAGGTGGATAGAATGCTGGGCCTGAAGTCAGGAAGACTTCCTAAATTCAAATCTTGCCTCAGGCACTTGCTGAGGGATCCTGGGCAAGTCACGTAATCCTGTTTGCCTCAGTTTCCTCATCTGTAAGATGAGCTGGAGAAGGAAATGGTAAAGCCACTTCAATGTTTTTGCCAAGAAACCCCAAATGGGGTCGCAGAGAGTCAGATAAGACTGATCAACAAGGACAGGGAGAGTTCCGAGATAAGGTTGGAAAAGGAGTCATTTTGTGGAGCACCTAGGCTTCAACCTTATTCAGGCAAAAAAAGAGTCACTGAAGATATTTTAGGTTAGAAGAACTATACCAGCACTATGTATGAGAAAATTAATCTTGCAATTATATGAAGATGAAGTTTACAGAGGGATAGAGTAGAGGAGAAAAAACCTCTTAGACAGTGATTGGTCCTTACGTTGAGTGCTAAAGGAGGCTGTGCTAAGCCCTAGTAATAGATGTGAGCCCCCGGAGGGCTAGGGTCAAGGTACTGATGATTAGGAACAAAGGCCCTCTTTTGCAAAAGAGTGGTCCGAGTTGGGAAAACTAAATGAAAACATTTGAGAGTGGAAGGGATCTCAGGGGCCATGAAGTCAAATTTACACAGGAAAAAATCCACATAAAGATCCTGAAGGAAGGGGGATGTGTCATGCAGCCTGCTCCACTTTTGGATGGCTCTAATTGCAAGGAAGTTTTTCCTGATACCAAGGTTCAAATCGGTCTCTTTGAAACTTCACCTGGTTCTGCTCTCTCAGAAGGACAAAACAAGTTTAATCCCATCGCGGCCTTTTAGATGCTTGAAGACAACTAGGTAACTAGGTACTATTATTGTCCCATCTTACAGTTGAAGAAACTGAGACTTAAAAAGGTGAAGTAGCTTGTGCAGGTTCTCACAGCTAGTAAATGTCTGAGGCAAGATTTGAATTCAGGTCTTACTGATGCCAAGCCCAGAAGATTTACCACTGTGTCACCTACCTGCCCAGTACCTATTTTCTGGTTCAATCAAAGTTCTCTATAGCAATGATCATACTTAATATGATGCCCTCTTTCATTCAAGAGAACTAGAGCTAAGGGCTGAAGGAAATGTCAAAGGGAGCCTGAGAATCCCAAGATAATTTCTATTTATTAAACCATTTGTTCTGGGGTTGGCAGTTGGAAGATTGCTATTGTCAGTATAACGAATAAGATAGCTATGAGTGGAAAGAGCTGTCTCAGCCAGACCCGTCTACTTCCCATCAAGTTTAAAAGCATTTCTATATTATTAAAGAGACCTTTAGATTACCAGCCCCCCCGCCATCTCTCAGATAATCTCATTTTGGCATTGGTGTCCGTGTAATTAGAAAGGGGTTTTGTTACTACTTTACATCAAAATGATAGACCTGACAGGTGATGGCAAGACAGGAGAAGCATCTTACTCTTATTGCTAAGATGATCATTAAAAGGATGATTTTAAGTCAACTGCCAGGGAAACATCTTCTCCCAGCAGGTGTTAATTCTCCTGGCTGTACCATAGGATCGTCATCCAATCAATTCTTAACGAAAAATCACTGTCAGCAACAAATGACCATTATGTAGGCCATTTGGAGGAAGAGCAAGAGAAAACAGACCTCCTGGTAACTGAGAAAGTTGATTTCTGGGTTCCCAGAATTTCTTAGCGAGGGGGGAAATTGGATTTGGAGTTTGGAACCCGAGTTCAGATTCCAGCTCTATTGTGTGAACTTCACTTATCTGTGTCTTAGTTTTCTTTCCTGAAAAATGAAGATGATTGGACTATATGACTTCCAAGGTCAATTTCAGCTCTACATCTATAACGAATATTGTGGGCAGGGTGGGCCAGGGCAAAGGGATCATTCATCCATTCAGAGATTCTATAAAAGAAAGGGGGTTAAATGGCTGCTGAGAAGGGTGAGGAGAGGAAAGAAATATCTGGGACATGGTCGGGGGTATCTGTAGCCCTACCAGGATGGTGCCTACGTGCCCACCTTGCTCTTGGAAGTGGAAGAAGAGAGGCACTGGGGCATTACTCCTTTCTGATCACAGTGAGGTTTTCCTGAAGACTGATACCCTGACTCCTGACTCTTTCAAAAACTCCTGCCTCCACATTTTCCCTGGGAGCTTAGGATTCATAGGTTCTCATGCCTCTTTAAAAAAAAATGCCCATATCTTGTGATGTTTTAATAGCTCTGTAACCTGCTCAGTTGAGGGTCATCATGTTTTATTAAAACCTTCTCACAGGGTCCCCTTTGCCAAAGCAGGCTTGTTGTATGCATCCACCATGAATCATTCAGGAATGAAACCACTTTCCCACAGAACCATCCAGGAAACATATTAGCTCTTCCCAGGAAACACAAACCTCCTCCCATCACTCACACCCAGTTGTTCCCTATTCTCTAGTGTCTTAGTTATTAATCCTGCCATCTCTGTAGTCTATGTCTCTCTGACTGTCATCCTTCAGAAGCCCAATAAAACTACCACTGGCATGGCGTGGGGGTAGCACAGAATGTAGGGAAGGGGGACAAGGAGAAGGTAAAGGCTTGGGAGATAGTATGGCTCTAAACCATAAATAGAACATTTTCTTTTCCCAGGGACAGAGCAGACCAAGCAGGGCTAAGAGGCAGAGAGGGAGAAAGAAGGTGAGTTCCACTAAGTATGGACCTGTACAGGCAAACCAACCACCATGTCTGAGGTGGCACTACCCTTCCAGGGCCATCTCTGTGTTAGAGGGGAAAGAATGCTGGATCCAGAGGCAGACAACCTGTGTGACCATAAGCAGATCCCTTGCCATCTCTGGACCTCATTCTCCTCATGTGTATAAAATGAAGACTCTGGATTCTAAGCATGTTCAAGGCCCCTTTCAATTCTAAATCATATACAGCCTCAGGCTGTTCTTTCACAACTGCTTTTTGAGGCTGTTCTCTGACAATCATTTTAAATTGATCTACCTATATAAAAATGGAGTTGGGAGTAAAAGGATACCCAGAGTGCTTTGCTATCACCCCCTAGGGAATTTACCTACTCCCTGTCCAGAAGGAAATAACAGATCAGCTGCGGTTCCCAAATAATTCAGCTCGTGCCTTTAGTCAAGGCAGCAGGATGGAGTTGAATGTTTCAATTCTTTATGCTTGAGTCATTTCATTATTTCAGTAAAAATGCAACTCTCTTCCCAGGGACTTGAGGAAGCCCTGGCCAGAGTTATTCTGATCTTGGCACCAGCTACTTAGTGAGCTCCCAGGGGGCTCTCACTAGAAGCTTATCTTTGTCCTGGGGCAAGAGCTTGGGATTCTCTTTCTTTGAGAAGCTGTCCCTTCTCAAAAAAAGGCCCCTAAGGAGACTGAAAGCTCTCTAGGGTTGTCTCAGCTTTCCATCTCAACCTAAACCAGAAGCCACTATAACTCTTCCTTACCCAGTGGCAAACTATACTAGGGCTGACACTTGACCCTTGTCTTCAAATTCAGTTGAACAGTGGCTTTCCAAGGGTTATATACATTTATGTATATGTGTGTATATATAAAATTGTATATGTATTTGTGTGCACATATACATTAAATTTAATATGGTAATATCATAACTTCCTAACTTAAGTCTCACCTTCTGATCTTCCTTCTCTCTTCTATGTAATTTTAATCTTTCATTAATGTTCTTTTCTTTCTTTTAAAAAAATCACCATCAATACCCAACAGCTAGCAAACCTTCCTCCCTACATAGAAACTATCCCTTGTAACCACTATAGACAAGCAAAACAAATCAACACATTTGACTGTCTGAAAATGCCACTAGTCCTTTATTTGTCTGTCAACAGGTGGGCAGTCGGCTTCATCCTTAATTTTCTGAAGCCATAATTGATTACTTTCTGGATCAGAGCTCTGAAGTTTTCCAAAATTGTATTCTTTAACACTATTATAGACATTACTGTGAATTGTTCTGATTCTGTTGATTTCACCCTGCATGAGTTCATATACATCTTCCCAGGTTTCTCAGAAATGGTAATATGCCTAATTTTTTACAATACAATAATATTCTATATACCAATTTCTTCAGCCCTTTCTCAATTGACAGATAACTACTCTGTTTCTACTTTTTTTGCTGTGAAAACAGCAACAACATGCTGTTAGAAATATTTTTGTGCCAATGCATCTTTTCTCTCTGTCTTTGATTTCTTTAGAAGGTATATGCCTAGTAGTGGTATTGCTGGGTCAGAAAGTACAATTTAGCGAGTTTTTAGGTACAGTTCCAAATTGCTCTCCACATTGGTTGGACCAGTTCAAAATTGTGTCAACAGTATATTATTATGTATGCCCACACAAAGCCACTCCAATTATCATTTTCCTTTTTGTCATCTGTCAATCTGGGAGGTAGAAGGTAGAACCTTGGAGTTGTTTCAATTTGCACTTCTTTTATTATTAGTGATTTGGACCATTTTATCCACATAGTTGTTTATAATTTAAATGTTTTCTTTGTTTTGTATGTTCATATTCTTTGATCATTTACCTATTGACTGTTTCATTTATTTTCCACATATTTATTGGATTGAGAAACAACAATGTCTTGTTCCATCAGGCCACTGGATATGCACTCTCAGAATGAGAAATATACACAAATCATTAAATGGCAATTATTGTAATTAGCAGAATGTAGCAGTGATTAATCACTCAGCTCCTCTCTCTCTGCCTTCTCCTGTGATAAACCTTGCCTGTGGCTTTAATGAACTTTGGAAGAGGGTTCTAACGAGTCTGATTTGAAGTTAGGTAAGGGGAAAATGGAACGCTGGTTATCAGCAGAGTTTTAGTTTTCCTGCTTCCCCGATTCTGAATTTAGAGGTTAAATGGCCAAGAAACAGACATCTTTCAGAATCACAATCTGCTTCCTCCTTCTTAAGCCATTTCTTTTCTCTCACTCCTCTGGACCAGTCAGGCTGCTTATGTGCAGTACTTCCCTTTAAGAAAGGTATATCATAATGAATATTTTTCTGTGGTAAAAGGATCTAAAATTAGAAAGAAGCTTGAAAAATCATCTAGGCCAAGTCTCTTATTTTATGGATGAGAAACTTGAGGTTCAGAGAGTAGCAGTGGCTTGCCTAAAATCAAGGAGCAATGTGTGTTTGCAATCAAGGATAAGGATTTGGTCCAGGTGTGGACATTTATTCCAATCAGTTGCCAAATCTTCTTAATTCTCCTCTTCAGTTTCTCCCATCTTTACCTATCTCCCTAATCCCACCATGACTATCCTAGTTCAGGCCCATATCACCTCTCATCTGGACTGTTAAAGCTTCCTAGGAGGCCTCCCTGCATACATTCTCTGTGCTTGCCAGTCCATCCTTCACACTTATGGCAGATTGGTATTCCTGTTGCATAAACCTAACCTTGTCATCCTTCTACTCAAGAAGCTGCAGTGATTCTCTATTACTTTTAGTGGACTGGCTTTTCAAGTCCTTCATAATCTGACTCTAGCCTATCTTTTCAGGCTTATTACACATTACTCTCCCTGCTGGACTCTACAGCCCAGCCAAATTGGTCAGTGTGCCATTCCCTGTACCCTAGGTCCTAATTAGTACCAAAAAAAAATGCTTCCTGTGAAGTGATTTAACATATTCAGATTCACACTATTTGAAGTTAAAATTATGTAAGCTCTGATAATTGGTTCCAGCTCAATGGAAATATTTAGTTCGTAATCAAATAAAGTGACTGCCACTTCACTGGATTCAATATTTGCACTAATCAGGATCTAGTTGTACATGACATGCTGTCTCTGGACCTTGCACAGGCAGTCAAGGATGCTGTCCCTTCTCCTGAACTTCGGCCTCTTAAGAGGCCTCCAGCTTTCCTCAAGGTTCAGCTCATCTACTATTTCCTTCAAAAGACATTTTTCTGATTGCCCCAATTATGGTGTATTTATTGTGCATAGATCCTCTTATTTATTCATCTGTGACCATATTATAAATCCCTAATAGACAGAATACCAGCTCCTTGAGCAGAGGGGCTGCCTTGCTCTTACATTGTTTCCCTGGTGACAATAGTACATTGCCTGGTACATAGTACTTAATACACTTTTGCTGATTTATTGAGATGCAACATGATGCAGAGGAGAGAGAATTGGATTTGGAGGCAGAGAAGCTGGATTCAAAGCTCCACTCTGGGCTCCAATTTCCTCATCTATAAAATGAGCTGGTTAGAATAAATAACTTTGAATGTTCCTTCCAGTTCTGTCCTGTGTATCCATGGTTGCCGAAGTGACATTCTGACCATGCCACTCCCCTTGCTCTATAAAAAAGCCACTTCTCCTTATTACCTCTGGGATCACATACCAACTCCTCTGACATTTTAACACCCTTCACAACAATGTGACTGCAACCAACATCTCCAAACTTACTATCAATTATCCCCTTTCACACACCCAGCCTCTGTAATTCAATCAGAATGGCCTTCTGGTTATTCCTCATGCTATATTCTCTCTCTCTTCTCCATGTCTTTGCTTTTATTATATATATAATATTATTATATTATATTATATATTATATATATTATATACATATTATATATAATAATTATTAATAGCTATTAATTAAAATTAAATTAAAAATTAAACAATTTTTAGAATTAAATTTTTAAAATTAATTTAAATTTAAAAATTAAAAAGAATTTCTTGATCTCTAGAGCAAGAGTGTGAGGTATTATGTGTAAAATAAACTACCTCTCAATTCCAGCTATTCCTAATACCTGGAATATATCCCAATATCTATTCTATTCCCAATATCTAGAATACTGTGTCCACCTCTTAGAATCCCTTGTTTCCTCCAAAACTCAGTTTATATACCACATCATACATGAGATCTTCCATGATCCTCTTCAACTTCTAGGGCCTTGTCCCTTGAAATTACTATGCATTTATTTTGTACATTTTTATATAGAATCATATGTGTGCATACTGATAGACTATAGCTGGAGGGCCATGTTGGTTTCATTTCTGTCTTTATTTTCCCAATGCCTGGCATATTTAATTGTCGAATGGTTGGGTGGAACCCAGTTATATTAGAAATAATGTTCTTGCCAACCAGTCATGATGTAGGGATTGGAGTGGGAGTGATGCTCAGGGTTCCTCTTATAATGCTTGAGCCGAAAGAAGGGGCGTGGATTCTCATGGAAGCTTTAGCTTTAGTAGCAGATGTTTAAGGACTGGAGGTTGGCTGAGGTTACAAATTATAATCACATATTTACAGTGCCACATGATTGAAAATTAAAGGTGTGTTGGGCAGAACCATTCCACCCCAGCCAAAAGAGGCCTGCCTGCTTACATTCACCTTTTCTCTTCTTTTGTTCCCAACAATCAGCTCTAGACTCCTCTGCATTTCTGGCCCTTTGTGTGCTGGATCTCCTTAGGAAGGAGCCATCTTCTGTCTTCCTAGATGGAGTCCGTGTTCTTTATTTAAAGGTAAAGGGAACAGATGCCTGTTAGCATTCCTCAGACTCTTAAAATTTGGTTGGTTCATTTGTTCCCTGGAGTGACTAAATTGGTTTTCTCTACCTCCCATTTATATGGGAGACATTGGATATATATACATATATATATATACATCCAATATACAGCATTGCCCCTCCCTGTTCAGCCCCTTCCTGTTACATTAGCAACAGGAGACAGGAGTTCATAACTTCTGTTTCTTTAACAGAGACTTAATATGAACTAGGTACTAAGTACCTCTTAGCTTAGCAATACAAAAGGAATTTCAAATCTCATTACTGTTACAATACTGTACATGATTCTAAACTGGGGATACAAATGAAGGTAAAAAAAAACAGCTGCCCTCAAGAAGCTCACATTATAATGGGGTAAACAAAATGAAAATAATTATGCATATTATAGATATACACAGGTAATATCAGAGGGAAGGCAATAGCAAAGGTAGGACTAGGAAAGGCTTCTTGCAGAAGGTGCAATTTGAACTAAGTTTTGAAAGAATCTAGGAAATCTAGGATAGAGAACATTCCAGGTATGAGGGCTAGCCCATGAATAGATATGGAACATCATGAGGGAAGACTACAAGAAAGTCAGTGTCCCAGGATTGCTAATTACATGGTAAGGACTAAACTATAACAGAACAAGAAAGGTTGAAAGCCGACAGGGTGTAAAGGGCTTTAAAAGCTGTACAGAGGATTTTATATTTGATCTGAGAGATAATAATGAGCCCCTTAAGTTTATGAGTATGGGAGTGATATGGTTAGATCTACGCCTTAGAAAGATCCCTTTGGTAGGGGAGTAGAGAATAGAATGGAGTGGGGAGAGAGGCAGAGAGATCAACCAGGAAGCTCTTGCATGAGGTCCAAGCATGAGGTGATGAGGAATGCACCAGGGTGGTGTCTGTGACACAGGAAAGAGAGAAATAGAGATTTTGTGAGGGAGGCAGGACAGGACTTGGCCACACATTGGATGGGGCGGGGTGGGGATGAACAAAAATGAGGAGACAAGGATAACCCCAAGGTTGTGAGCCTGGGTACCTAGAAGGATGGCAACACCCCTGAGAGTAATAGAGGGAAAGTTTTGGGGAAGTTCAGAGATCTGCTTTGGATGTGTTGTATTTCCAGTTTCTATGGGACATTTAGTTCCAGCTGTCCAATAGGCAGCTAGAGACTAGAGATAAACACTAAACATTATTATATAT
>JAQQSW010006765.1:0-13867 GCA_028646575.1 Pseudocheirus occidentalis | reverse complement strand
GAGAGAGAGAGAGAGAGAGAGAGAGGGTTAGAGAGAAAGAGAGAAAGAGAAGGAAGAAAGGAGAGAGAAAGACAGAGACTGAGAGAGAGGGAGAGGGAGAGAGGGAGAGGGAGGGATGGGGAGGGAGGGAGAAGGGGAGAGAGAGAGAGAGAGAGAGAGAGAGAGAGAGAGAGAGAGAGAGAGAGAGAGAGAAAGGGTGAAGAAGAGGGAGAGAGGGAGAGACAGGGAGGAAGGGAGGAAGGGAGAGAGAGAGAGAGAGAGGGAGAAAGCATGAGCAGAGAGTGAGAGCCAGGCAGAGCAGAGAGAGAGTAGCAAGTTATGAGTGAGTGGAGGGAGGAATTTGTCTAGGGGAACTTGTTTTTTGTGGAGAGGTATGACAAAAAGAAGGCTTACTGTGTCAGCACTCCCTGGGTGTGTGATAAGCACCTTGTTATATCTTACCTCCTGGTATCCTAATGATGTCCCAAATAAATAATTTGCTTTTGCCTTTGAGGAAGAGAGTTTATTATATTTTGTGAATTTACCATGAAAATGCACATGCATATTCATAGTGGTTGCTGTGGGTATCTGTAATGGTAATGGGAATTTGAAGATCTTCCCTACCCCTTAATAAGCCTAAGGGAATCTGAAGACCTTCCCTGATCTGAAGATTTTCCCTGTCCCCTAGTAGACTCAATAAAATCACATGGAGCCTGTGGTGGGAGGAGTTTGCTGAAGGGTAGAACAGAGCCCACAGAAAGCTGGGAGTCAGAGCAGCTAGATAGTGGGAGAGACAGGACACACCAAGGGAGACAACTAGGCTTGTGAGTGCTGGTTTGTGGGAAAGCTAAAGGATAATGTAACTCTCTGCTGCATTGTGGTGTATTAACTTCTATGTTGCTGTGATGGATTCAGTTTCCTGGTCTTGTGATTTGTTTTTCTGGTATCTGACTAAAAGCTTTGCTTCTGTCTTCTGTGTGGAGAGTCTGTGATATTCTATGCTTGAGAACTATGTCGTGTATTTACAGTCACCATCAGTGCTGTGAATATTGCATTGGCACTACAGTATTGAATTGATGTTATAGCCTCCTGACTTCCCTGGCTTCTTTCAAGTCTCATTTAAAGTGCAAGAAATCTTTCCTAGTTCTCCTTTATCTTAGATGGCTCAATGGTGCTCGATGGCACCATGGAATCAGGTAGACCTGAATTCAAATTCAGTCTTGGACACTTACTAGTTGCATATTGAAATTGTACTCAAAACTTTAGACTCAAGCCACTGGCATAGCTTTCTAGTGGCCTGAGTTACAAAAGGGCCAAGGGCACAAGGAACTTGACTTGCTCTGACCATAAACCATGATGGGCAACATAGAAGCAAAAGAGTTGTGCTCAACTGAATCAAGGCAGTATCCTTGTTGAATATTTTTTCCATGCATGCTATGGCTAAGTAAACCCCCTTGCTAACTGATAACTACTATAAGCATCTCCTTTTTTCCCAATCTCAAACTTGAAGTAATAGATCTATAAGGTAGGTAAATAAGCTTTATCCTTCCATCCAAAGATTTTAGATAAAGGATCATTAATTCTCTTATTCTCAAAGGCTAAGTTGTATGCCTGGTTTGTGAAGGTAGAGAGTGAGAGGGAAAAGGAACAGCTTCAAGTGCAGAGTAAATGGTTAGAGAAGAGACTAAGTGATGTGTACAACACAATGATGACAATAAGAATAGCATGTGTGTATTTAGCCAGTACTTATAAAATGCTTTACAAATATCTCATTTAATGGCAGTGGTTAGGTGACACAGTGAACAGAGCACTGGCCCTGGAGTCAGGAGGACCTGAGTTCAAATCCAGCCTCAGACACTTAACACAAAAACTAGCTGTGTGACCTTGGGCAATTCACTTAACCCCAATTGCCCTCCAAAAAGAAAAAAAAATCTCATTTGAGCCTCTAAACAAGTGTGTGTGGGGGTGGGTAGGTCCTATTATTGTCTCTATTTTCAAGAGGAGAAAACTCAGACAGAGATCAAGTTATTGGCCCAGAGGCACACTGATATTAAGCGTCTAAGGCTGAATCTGAACTCAGGTCTTCCTGATACTAGGTACTGTGCCACTTTGCTGCATATAAGACCCATTTTATTTCCTCAGATATTTACACTAGGCTTCTTTCTACAAGATCCATTTCATAGCACTGCTCACCCGATAATTCTGACCTCATACAAATGGCCTACATTTGCTGATAAGATTAAAAGAATTTCTCTTTACTTCAAATTCTGATCCAGGTTAGGGAGAAGAAAAAAAAATGTGCTTTATTGCTGAATATCAAAACAGAGAGCACCTAATAGTTAACATTATATAATTATTTTCTCTAAATCTCATTGAGATAAATGTTATTATTCCCATTTCATAGATGAGAAAACTGAAACATGAAGGAACTTGCAAATCATAATAATATGGTGTTTGCAGTTTTCAAAGCTTTTCTTGTTCATTAATTAGTGAATCCACACAAAAAAGTATACTTTGTACTTGCTTCCAAAGATCTAAAAGTCCTTTATGGACTATGTACTCATTAATTCTCCCAAAGTCCCTAGAGGCTAAGCTTACATGTCTGGGTTGGGGAAGTGGAAAGTGGGGGAGGGAAAGAGCAGCTTCAAATAGTAAGGAAGTGGATGGAGAAGAGATTGTTGATGCCTGTACAGCAAATGTAACCATTTGCCAAAGCCCCATTTTATGCATTGAGTCATTAGAACTTCCTGGTCCTGAAAAAGTCATGCCCTACTCCCCTATTTTGCCCCTTCTTAATTCCTCTCTGGAATCTCTGTACCATGATAGGCTACTTTATGGGACATCCTTCAAACATAAAGAAACTGAGAGTGTTTAACTTAAAGCAGAGGAGACTTGGTGTGGGGGAAATACATCATCATTGTCTTCAAGTATTTGTAGGACTGTGACCTGAAATAGGGATTAGATTCATCCTTTTAGGTCCCAGAAGGCAGAAATAAGAGTGATGGGTGAAAATTGTAGAGAGGCAGATTTAGGATTGATATAACAGAAGACTTTTAAATAATTGGATTTGTCCTAAAGAGGAAGTCTTCAAGCAAAGACCAGAAAAGTACTTTCTGGAACACTGTAGAGGAAATTCTGTTTTCAGGCATGGTTTGGAGAAGATGGCCACTGAGGCCTTTCAATTGAAATTCTGTGATTCTATGATTTGCTCAAACAGAGTCTAAAACACTTCTTTCCTGAAGATTCACATGTTATACTTCAAGGCTTAGTAAAATTTTAAATATCCCAGACCTACTCATGGAAAAAACATTTCTAGATATTATTTTGACCAATCAGAATAATTTCTAGTCTCTCAGAACCAGTTCCTAAATAGTCAAAAATAGGGTGAGAGGAAGAACCACTAAGTAACTTCACAATTGTGACACTGGTCTTCTTGCTGTTGCTTGCACAAGATGCCCCATCTCCTCTCTCTGGACATTTTCCCTGGTTGTCCTCCATGCCTAGAACATGCTCCGTCCTCATCTCTGCCTCCTGTCCTCCTTGGCTTTCTTCAAGTACCAGCTAAAATCTCAACTGCTACAGGAAACTTTTCATAACCCCTCTTACTTATGGTGCCTTTCCTTTGTTATTTCTGATTTATCCCATATATTATTGTATTACATGTATTATATTACATATAGAAATTATATATAAATATGCGTAAATATATTTATGTATGTATATATATATATATATATATATAGTTAGACTATGAGATCTTTGAGGACAGGGAATGTTTTTGTTTGTTATTTTGCTTTTCTTTGTATCTTCAGCACAGTACCTGGCACATAGGTACTTAGTAAATGTTTATTAATTGTCTACATATACTTTGGAAGTCAGAAAAACTTTACTTTCTGTGGCCAATAATTATTCTGTGATGTCAAGTGATCGATATTCTGATAAATCATTTTAAGACATAGAGATAGAAGGAACCTTCTAGTTCAGTGCCTCATTTTACATATAAGGAACTATGGTCCAGAAATGTGAAATAATTTGCCCAAGAACACAGAGCAAATAGTAGAGACAGTCTTTCTATGTAGCCTTCTGCCCCCAATCTATTGGTCTTTCTACTACCGTATTTCACAATGTGACACTTCACAATATATGGTGAAGCTGCAAAGTCTCTGGTAGGCAGTAACACAGATGTTCAGTCTGGCTTTTTTTTTTAACTTAATGCACTTTTAAATATCACATTCATTTATACATATATTCCTCTCCCCTCCCCTCCCCAATATACCTTCTTTTGTAACAAAACATGCAGAAGGAAAAAATTGTTTTAGCAAATTCAAATGAAAGACTGATCCAGTTGGACATTATATTTGATTTTTAAGACACATAGTCCCCTACTTCTGTTGCAAAGGAAAAGAGGTGCCTTTTCTCACTATTACCCAGAGTCAAGCTTGGTCATCATAATTACATGCTATTCAGTTTCTCATTTATATCATTTTGTCTGTTGTTTCATTGTTGTAGACTTTATATTATTTTCTCAGTTGCCCTTCCTGCTGTATCATTTCACATGTCTTCCTACGCTTCTCTGAATTCATCATATTAATCATTTCTTATAGCATAGTAATTATTACATTAAAGTATCACAGTTTGTTCAGCCATTCTCTAATTGATGGGTTGTTGTTGTTGTTGTTGAGTTGTTTTGGTCATATCTGATTCTTTCTGATCTTTTTCTTGGCAAAGATACTGGTGTTGTTTGCCATTTCTTTGTCCAGCTCATTTGACAAGCGAGGAAACTGAGGCAAACAGGGTTAAGTAACTTGTCTGGGGTTACACAGCCAGTAAGTATTTGAGGCCAGATTTGAACTTGGGAGGATGAGACTTCCTCACTCTAGGCCCAGCACTCTATCCACTGTGCCACTTAGCTGCCCCAGTTGATGGGTACCTATTTTTTCCCCTGCTACAATTGTGTGTGTGTGTGTGTGTGTGTGTGTGTGTATAATCTTTCTTTGATCTCCTTAGGGCAGTGATTCTCAACCTTCCTAATGCCACAACCCTTTAATACTTGTATGTGGTTGTATCTGCATGTAGGTGGACCCACCTGGAGACGGATAGAGGAGCAGTGTCTTGGTTCCTAAGATCACTAGAAATATGTGTTTTCTGATGGTCTTAGGCAACCCCTGTGACCCCTGTGAAAGGTTTGTTTAACCCCCAAAGGGGTTGCAACCCACAGGTTGAGAATCGCTGCCTAAGGGAATATAACCTAGTAGTAGGACCTCTAGGTTAAAGAATGTAGACATTCTAGTCATGTCTTTAGCATAATTCCAAATTAACTTCCATAACAGTTGAGCCATTTCTTATCTTCACCAATAATACATTAATGTTGCTGTCTTCCTACAGGAATGAAGAAAATGTCGGGAGTATAATATCAAAATAAATTGTCTTGGAAAACATGTCCAGAATAAATCTAAGAATCATCAGATTACCTAAAAATCATGATGAAAACAAATTTTGGATATCACATTTCAAAAAATAATAAATGAAAATTGTCTAGATATCTTAGAACCAAAGGGCAAAGTGACAATAGAAAGAATTCACCAATCACCTCTTAAAATAAAACCCACAATGAAAACTCCCAGAAACATCATAGACAAAATCCAGAGCTTATAGGTCATAACAAAAATTCTGCAAGCAGTTGAAAAGAAGGAGTCCAAGTCCCAAGGAACCATAGCCACTTTTACACAAGACTTGGCAGCTGCCACAATAAGGAAGGGGAGAGGTTAGAAGACAGTATTTCAAAAGGTGAAATATAAAGGCTTACAACAGAGAATAGCTTATCTAACAAATCTAAGTATAATGCTAATGGACAGAGGCTGGTGAGGAATGGGCCTTTAATTACTTAGAGGATTTCCAAGCATTTCTGATGAAAAGGTCAGACCTACAAAGACATTTTGAAATGGAAATATGAAAGTCCAGAGGAACGTTGAAAGGTACATGTGTGTGTATGTTCATTTGGAAGAGATTAGGAGAGAAGAATTGTTTTTATGCTATTAGAATATAAAAAATAAATGTCATTAATATGTACATAGGTCATAGAGAAAGTAAATTAGACAATAAAGAATGTAGGGTGGTTTTGTACTGTTTCAATAGTCTTCAGAGAAGATAGAAAACGAAGGAAGAGGAGACTACACTGGGGAGAAAAGGAGAAAGAAAGGGAGGGAAATCATTCCCTCAGACAAAAAAAAATGCAAAAGATAAGGGATAAGCAGACATGGAGGAAGGAATGGGGGGAATGGGCATCAATTTAATTCCATGAACTTAATTTTCATCACAAGTAGATAGAGGAAAGCTGAACACAATTACACACACAGACACACACAGAGATAACAATATAGAAAAACATTAAACTGGAACGGGAAATAGGAAAGGATAGTAAAAGGAGAGTAGAAAAAGGGATATAATAAAGAGGGAAGGATAGGTAAGAGAATATTAATAAGCAAAATAAATTGTGACAATGGGAGGGAGACTGAAGAGGAGATTAAAGGAAAGGAAGGAATAGTAAAAACCTGGGGTCAGGGCTAGGACAAGGAAAACAGAAGAAGGGCAATGGAACAGAAATGTACCTCTTCATCTGCATAAGTGTTAGGCAACTTTCTCTCTCTCCCTTCTGATTTGTAGGTGCAAAGAGAAAAAAAATTATACATGATGGAAGAAATACACAATTAACAATGATAATTATAGATGCAAATGAGATGAATTTATCTATAAAATTGAAGAGACAGAATAATTAGCAAGCATAATCCAACTATATGTTGTTTATAATAAATATACTTGAAGCATAAATATTCTTATAGAGTTAAAATAAGGGACTACACCAAAATCTATTGTTTCAGTTGATCTAAAAAAAACAGAGGGTAGTAATTATGACTTCAGATAAAACTACAATAAATATATGCATTATCAAAAGAAAGAAGCAGAAAAACTATATTACTCTTGAAGGCATCATTAGTCAATTAATAAATATCAATGTTGAATGCATATTCACCAAAATACCATTGTATCAAAATGTTTACAGGAAATCTAATCAAATTGTAAGGATACATATATAACCAGTAAACTCTAAGCGTGAGAGATCAGAGTGTATATCTTTCAGATTTAGAAAAATCTAACAAGGCAAACAAGAAATTAAAGATCTAAACAGAAATTCACAAAAAATTAGAGATGGTAGATCTCTGGTTGTTAAGAAATTAAAATAGAAAGAAATATATATCTAAGTCATACATTAAACTTTTACAAAAATTGACCATGTATTGAGGCATAAATACCTCACCAAAATGCAGAAAAAACAAAAATATCAAATTTGTATTGGGGCATTGATTCAGCCCATTGGTACATCTCTATTGGGGCAGCTAGATGGCACAGTGAATAGAGTGCTGGACCTGGAGATAGGAAGACTCATCTAAGTTAAAACTTGGTCTCAGATACTTATTAGCTATGTGACCCTGGGCAAGTCACTTACCCTTGTTTGCCTTTGATTTTTCATATGTAAAATGAGCTGGAGAAAGAGATGGCAACCCATTCCAGTATCTTTGCCAAAACAAAACAAAACAAAACAAATGAGGTCATATAGAATTGTATATGACTGAAGTGACTAAACAGCAACATAAGCTCTGTATGAAACTTTAACAAATATTAACCATGCACTGAGACATAAATGCCTCACCAAAAATGTATAAAAGCAAAAATATTCAATATATAATTTATTACAATTCTATATAAATATATAATTTATTTTATTACAAATTTATTACAATTTATTATTAAATATATAATTTATTACAATAAAATTATATTCAACAAAAGGCCTTTGAAAAATTATTAACAATTTTGGAGACTATATAACTTAATCCTTAAAAAATAGAGAATCAAAGAACAAATCATAGAAACAGTAGAAAATTTCCTCAAAGAAAATAACAACAAAGAGATGACATAATGAAAATTATGGGCTGCAGCTAGAGCAATCCTTGGGGAAAATGTTTCTATCTCTAAGTATTTTCATCAACAAAAGAGAGGAAGAATAAATCATTTATTTGGTTATAAAACTAAAAAGAAAACTAGGAAAACAACAAATTTAAAACCTTCAAATAAAAAACAGTAGAAATTCTGAAAAAAATTAAAAAAGAGATTAATAAACATTAAAAGCAAAACCCCATTGAATTGATGAAAGCTACAAAGTATGTTAAAAAATAATAATAACGATAAAAGAGATAGCTAATATGATTTTTAAAAGAGAAGGAAAGACCAATTTTTTTCCACATCAAATATTTGAAAAGGAAAATGCACAATTGATGAAGAAACAAAGGAAATTATTAGAAACTATACGTCCCAATTATATACTATCAAAACTGTTAACTTAGAGGGAATGGATAAATATTATACAAATATATATTATTATACAAATTATACAAATAAATATTATACAAAATGTATAATATCCAAATTAAGAAAAATAGAAATCAATCATTTAAATAAATTAAAATTAGAAAAAAAATTAAAAGTGGCAGAAATGAACTCCCTAAAGGGAAAACAAACAAACAAACCTCCAGGACCATATAAATGTAGAAGTGAATTATATCAAATATTGAATATTCAAAGAAAAATTGATTCTTATCTTAAATAAAGAAAAATAGAAAAATAAATAACTAAAAATGTGCACCAAACTATAATTTGCAAAAATAAGAAAAGAACAGACCCTCCCAATCTCTTTCCATAATACAAATATGTTCTTGATACCTAAAGCAGTGATAGACAAAATGGAGAAAGAAAATGATAAACCAATATTCCTAATAAACATTAATGCATAAATTTTCAATACAATATTAACAAACATGTTACAACAACATATTAGAAGAATTAGAATGACTACTATTACCCAGCTGGATTTAGATGAGGAATACTGGTTTAATACAAAGAAGACTAAAACAATAATAAATCATATTAATAACATATTTTAAAACACATGATTGTATCTATAAATACTGAAAAGACTTTTGGCAAAATCCAACATTGGTTTGTATTAAAATCACAGAATCCATAGGAGCAAATTGACTTTTCTTTAATAAAGTAAATAATATCTATCAAAAACCAAAAACAAATATTATATGTAATGAAGAAAAGTTAGAAAAGTTCAATAAGATCAGGAGTAAAGTATCACCACTATGATTTATCATAGTGCTAGAAATGCTAACTATAACAATAAGAAAAGAAAGAGAAATGGAGGGAATAAGAATTGGCAAAAATAAGGAAACAAAAATTGTTGCTTTTTGCGGATGATACAATGATCAGAAAAGCCTAAAGGGTCAACTAAAATTTATTGAAGAAATTAATAAATTCATCATACTGATGAATTTGAAGGATTTCTGAAGGACCTAAAAAAATTTCAGGTCAAAAACCAATTCAAAAATTAATAAATTCATCATACTGATGAATTTGAAGGAAATCTGAAGGACCTAAAACAAATCCACAAATAAATCAGCAGCATTCCCATGTATTACCAATAAATTCCAGCAAGGAAAGAAACATCATTTTTGTTCAAATCACCACACAATATTAAAATATTTGGAGTTTATCTACTAAGATAAATTCAGCAAGTGTACAAATCCAACTATATAATATTCATTATGGAAATAAAAACAAGAAAAGTAAAATAATAAATAGAATGGAATATCAATAGAATAGAATGATATGTAAATATATTACAATCATATTTTTATTATAATTGTGTATAATTACATATAAAACATTATATAATAATAATAAAGGTAATACAAAATAAAATAATTGGGAAAATATTCATTGATGTGAGACCTGTTCAATTAATAATAAAAAGGATACTACTGCTTGAACTGATTTCTTTATTTCATACTCTACCAATCAAGACATCAAAGGATTATTTTATATAATTTTAAAAAATTAAATTAAAAGAGCAACAGATCAAAAATCACAAAGAAAATATTGAAAAAGAAAGTGAGAAAGAAGGGGACTTAGCAGGATAAAACTGTAAACTACACTACAAAATAGTATTCTTCAAAACAATTTGGTTCTGGTTAACAACTTAAAGGTCAATCAGTGGGAAGATTAGCATACAGGAGCAAATGAACACAACAGCATAGTTCAATAAACCCCAAAACTCCTATTACTGTGGTAAGGACTCAATACGTGACAAAAATTGTTGGGAACAATGGAAAACAGTTTGGCAGAAATTATCTCTAGACTAATACCTCAAACTATATACCAAGATGAATTCTAAATATGTAAGTGACTTAGAAATTAAAAATAGCATTATAACCAAAATAGGAATTTTGCAAGAAAGAAATTATCTTTACAACCTAAGGATAAGTGAAGAGTTCCTAACTGAACAAGGCATAGAGAAGCTGAAATGGAAAAATTCTGATTTTGTAAAATTGAAAAAATGTAGCATAAACAAATTCCATGCAATAAAAATTAGAGGGAAAATGGGTTTCAAAAATTAAAGCAAGTTTTTCTAAAAATGATCTTTCCAAGATATGTAAGGAATTGATTAAAATGTATAAGACTAAGAACCATTCACCAATAGATATATGGTCAAAGGATATAAACAAGTAGTTTTCCAAAGAAGAAATACAAGTTATTAGCAAGCATGTGAAAAAATATTACATATTACTAATAATTAGAGAAATGAAAATTAAGCCAACTCTGAAGTTCTATCTCACATCTGTTTGACTGGAAAAAAATGACAAAAAAGAAAAATGACAAAATATGCAGGGTCTTTGGGAAAACAAGCATATAAATGCACTGCTGGTGATGCTATGGATTGCTTACACCATGTTAAGAAACAATTTGGCAGTATGCCCCAAAAAGTTAATAAACTGTGCAAACTCTTTGATCTAGCAATACCACTATTAGGCCCATCCTGAAAGACATCAAAGAAAGAGGGAAAGGACCCATATATGTTGTCTTCACTTTTAGAATATGGGCTCTGTGAGAGTTTTATCTTCTCAACTTGTATCACACACACAGCACAGAGCTTTGGACATAGTAAGCATTTAATAAATGTTTTTGTCATTCATTCATTTATTTGTTACAAAAATATTTATAGAAGTCCTTTTCAAAGAAGTAAAAAAGCTAGAAACTAAGGGGTGCCTACCTATTTAGGAATGGCTAAATAAATTCTTATAGGAAGGTAATGAAATATTATTTTGCCATAAGAAATAAAGAAATGAACATCTTTCAGAGGAAACTGGAAAGACCTGTATGAACTGATGAAATGTAAAGTGAGCAAAACCACAAGAACCACTTATGCAATAACAGCAGTATTATAGAGAAAAACAACTTTGAAAGACTATAACTCTGAATAATGTGATGACAAAAGCACAGTTTTAGAGCACAAAGATGAATCATGCTTCTCATCTCCTGACAGAGATGGATTTAAATGTAGAATTAGGCCAATGTGGGAATTTGTTTCATTTGATTATGTATATTTGTCACCAGAGGGTTTTTTTGATGTTAATGTTGTTACTGTTATTCAATTGAAGTAATGGAAAGCAGAGAAAATAAATACTTGCTATATAAAAAGAAATAACATGCTTAAAGACATCACAGATAAAAACAATATTAATCAACACTTCAGATATGTGTGTATATGCACGTGTGTGTGTGTGTGTGTATGTAAAATGCCACAGTGCTAAGGGGGAAAGTAATCCAATTATGGAGACGGTAATATTATAATAGTTGAAGACCACAATGGATCCCTTTCAAACCTAGACAAATTAAACATAAAAGATAATAAAAGGCCTTGAATATGTGTGTGCATGTAAATGCATGTATGTGTGCATGAAAATGCATACTTTTTTTTCTTAAAGTTAAATATAATAAATCTCTGGCAGTAAGAGAATGAGAATTGAAAAGAAAACACACATTTCTCAGTTACACCATTACAAAAATTTACTACGTGCCACAGCTCAAAAACTTCAAGAACAAATGCATGAAAGTAGTATATATATCTTTTATTAACCCCAATTCAATAAAATGTTTCTAATCAATAGATGGTATTTCAAGAAACTTAAATGAAGATTAGATAATGTATAATCCACAGAAAATTAATAAGAAAAACATAGGAACAATAGATAATTTCATCAAGAAAATAATAATGAAACATCACACCAGAGCTTTTAGGAGATAGATGAAAAAATCATTAGGAGAAAATGTATATCTCCAAACACTTTCACTAAGAAAAGAGAGACAGAAAAGATGAATGAATTGAGCTACAAATAACAAAAATTTTAAAAAGCAAACAACAAATTTTTAAAATTCCAACTAAGCAAAATTTAGGAAATTCTGAAAATAAAGATAAACACAAGTGAAAATGAGAAGAAACCCCTGAACTGATAAGGAAAATTATGAGCTTTTTTTAAACTAATAAAATTAGCTAACCTGATAAAAAGAGAAAAAAGCCAAATTTTCAATATCAAAACTTGTAGAAATTATATTACCACAACTACAAAACACTTAGAGAAAAAAAGACAAATAATTCTAGAGATATTAACTGCTCAAGGTTAGGCCATGTCAATATAACAGAAATGCAAATATTAGATAAATGTATTTAGTATCATCCTAATCAAATTACCAAAGGATTGTTTTATAGAACAAGGCAAAATAAAAATGAAACTTATCTGAGTTTGCAAACTGTTAGGAATCTCTAGAGAAGTAATTTTTAAAAGTAAAAATAACAACATGACTATTACGGAGATGTTTTGTGTGACCACACATGCAAAACCTATATTGAATTGCTTACCTTCTCAATGAATGGAGGGGAGGGAGGAAGGGAGAGGATTTGGAACTCAAAGCTTTAAAAACAAATGTTAAAAATTGTTCTTACATGTAACTAAGGGGAAAAAAGAAAGTACTTAATTTTTTGAAAGCGAAAATGAAGAGGGAGGAGCCAAGATGGCTGTGTAGAAGCAGGAAAATTCCATAGCTCCCACATAGCCACCTCAAATACCCATAAAATATGACTTTAAACAAATTTTAGAGCCCCAGAACTCACAAAATTACAGAAAAGAAACCCATCTCTGACTGAAGGCAGCTCTCTAGGAAGGGCTTATTGCAGCACATTGAGAGCCCAGCCCAGCCTGAAAATGCGGCTTGGCCCCAAGGCAGCCAGGTTGAGCCACTGCTGGAACACTTGGGGGAGTGGATCACTGGAAGCTGTGGCAGTTTCCAGAACTATCAACCTATAAGAAACAAGGACAAAGTGAAAGGTTAGTGGAACTCAGCTAAATTTGGGGGAGAAAAGCGGTCTGGCCGAACTGCCTCCAGGGCAAGAAAGCAGCAAAAGCAGCAGCCTGGCAGCCCCTTAGATGTGGCTGCTTCAGAATTTCCTGGCCTACAGATTTCAGGGGGGCCAAGTGGTCATTCAGAGTCTTAGTGCTCTTGGGGTGAGCTGCCTGGATATGGATCGCAGTCTTAGGTGGTCATCCTGGGGTTCATTTTCAGTGAAACAAAGCTGGTGGGGGCTGCAGCAGCCTCCTAATAGCTCCAGCAGCTGCAAAAATCCCAGAGATTTGGGACAGAGCTTTCTCCCCTGGAATCAGAGTTCCACAGAGCTAAAAACACAAATAATTTACTGGCAACATGAGCAGGCAAAAGAAGTAAAGTAAGAACAGCAATCAAATTTTAGATTCCTTTTTTGGAGACAAAAACAATCAAAGCATGGAAGGGGAGGAAGATAACACAGTCAGAACTCCCACACCAAAAGCTTCCAAGAAAAATGTAGATTGCTTACAAATCATAGAGGAGCTTAAGACAGATTTTGAAAGCCAAATAAGAGAAGTGGAGGAAAAATTGGGGAGAGAAATGAGAATGA
>JAQQSW010006764.1:0-13867 GCA_028646575.1 Pseudocheirus occidentalis | reverse complement strand
GTGAGACTGAAATTAATGTTAAGTATAAGGGGTTGGGGGGGGTCATCTTTCCTCTAAGTTACGTAAAGCACAAGAAATGCTAACTTTATGCCAATTCAGATTTTCCCTGGTTAGAAGCATTCACAGAGCATCTTCTGAAATACTTGATTCAACCTGGATAGAAATGTAATTTGGGAAATAAAAGAGACAGAAGAGAAAAAGTAAACTGAATGTGGAACAAAGTCTTGCCCTTACCCAGAAGGCTTGCTTCTATTTCTTACCTCTACATATAGGAGTTTTCTTAGTTCCTGGTCATACTAAAGAGTTTTAGATATTAGTGTGGAAGTTATTGAAATGTTACACTTTCTTCCATGTGAAATCTGAGGCTTTTTAAGTGTAGCACTAAGAGATAAAAGCTTCCTAGGCACTGACATTTTAAAATTCTTCTACCACTTATGTCATCACAACTTTCTTTTCCTTGCATTCAATACTAAAGCAAAAAGCATTACAAGGGAGTGGAGATGTCTGAGCTAACAATTTCTCAGGTATGGAAGGTGGGAAGAAGTTGCTTTGGGAAATAGGTAGTAAGTCTTTTCTGTTTTAAGTCTTACATTCTAATTTACCTTTGTGATTCATTTTGATTGAACTGCTGATTAAAAAACTGGAACTTAATAGTTGTGGTTGTACAAAAAGTGAACCTGAATAGTTAGAAAAAGCCTGAATGTAACTTTGGGATGGATAATGAAGCAGCATTATACTATGGTGTATGTGCAAGTGTTTCTATATATATATATATATATAGGTATATATCTATTTCTGTCAATCTATCATCTTTCTATTTATCTTCTACTTATCTGTATCTGCATATATAGGGGTACTTAGGTGGCATGGTGAATGAATTACAGGCCCTGTAGTCATGAAGATCTGAATTTTAATTTGACCTCAGCTGCTTAACTGCCTGTGTGACCCTAGGCAAGCTACTTCTTTCTGTTTTCAGTTTTTCACCTTTAAAATGAGCTAGAGAAAGAAATGGCAAGGCAATTCTTTATCTTTGCCAAGAATCTATCAAATAGGGTCACTGAGACTTGGACATGACTGAAACGACTCAAAAACAATATGTATATGTATAAATATGAATATAAATATATATGTAATTTTTTTAAACTTTAACATGCATTATTGGCATTTTCTCAATTAATTTCTTGAGTCTAGATAATCAATAAAATAATAAATCAAGCCCTAGCATATAACATTTGGTAATTCTGAGATCTAAATGCCCAGCCCTGAAAATTTAGCAATCAGAACTTTTAGGTAGTATGAGCCAGCCTCCATTGCACATTGTGAAGGGTGTGACTCAAAGATAAAAATTATCCTATACTGTTGTTTCAGGGAAAGAAGAAACATTTTCTGTGTGTATCTGCAATGTATTGGTTTTTAGTGGACAGAAGAAGGAAGGACAGTGCTAAAAAGAATGATGAAAATTTCAAGAGGCTTAAGCAAAAATAAATTTAAGGAAACATTTCACTAAAGGTAATTAGATCATTGTTATTGATGAGCTAGTAATAGTCTTCTTGAAAGCGAGTCCTGGACCAAGATTTCTCCATAGTTTTTTTTTTATTATTTTTTGTCCCCTCCCCCCACACCAAGAGCAGTAATATCTGCTAAGTCTTTACCAGTAAAGTAAGTTGAATTCCAACAAATCTCATTGAGTTGGCTTTGGTCACTTTGTTTTCTTCCTCTGGAGTTAGAAGGCTTGAGTCCAAAGTCTACCACTGATATCTTCTGTTTCTTGTTGGTAAGTCTCTCTCTCTCTCTCTCTCTCTCTCTCTCTCTCTCTCTCTCTCTCTCTCTCTCTCTCTCTCTCTCTGTCTCTGTCTCTGTCTCTCTCTGTCTCTTTGTCTTTGTTTGTCTCTCTGTCTCTGTCTGTCTGTCTGTCTCTGTCTTTCTGTCTCTGTCTCTGTCTCTCTCTCTTCCCCTCCCCTCCCCAGCTATGGAAGAAGAGTTCCCCACCATTGAAAGAAAACGAAAGAGAAATGGTGACTTTACAGACACAGCACTGAAATGCATTTGCTTGCCCAGGTAAGTTTGTGACTGAACTTTCAATCATTTACTGACTTGTTTCATGCTTTGTATTTCTTTCCTCATACATTGGTCACCATTCAAAGATTCTCAGAAATGCATGTTTCTAAATTTAGAAGCTTCCTTTTGAGTTTGAGAGAGAATTCATTAAATTGAGCTATTCTTTGACCTATGGGAGATTTACCTATTTTCAAGAAGATAATCATTTAAAGAAGTATATCATGTACATCAGGTTTGCCAAAACTGGGGTTGTGGGTCAGGTTAGACATAAGTGAATGGGAACTCTCTTGGTAATACTACATGTCTCCTGGGAGTTGTTCTTACCTTCTTTTAAAGTTAGTACTTCCTACATTGAGTAACTTTATTTTCAGAGAGGGGGGAGAAGGCAAGGCAAATTGGTTTAAGTGAGTTGCCCAAGTTCACACAGCTAGTTAAGTATTAAGTGTCTGAGGCCAAATTTGAACTCAGATCCTCCTGATTCTAGGGTCAAGGCATTATTCTGTGTCCCACACTTGAGAGTAACTTTTCTAAAAAGGGACTTAGCTAATCTGTCCAGGGGAGTCCGTAGGTATAAGTTATGCTTAAACTTTGGTTAAAAGGTTTTCCTTGAGATTCTGAGGTCTGAGCAGCCTGAATTCCTTCATTTTTTTCAAATTTCTCAGGACTCACTGTACCCTTACTGTCTTGGCAAAGATATAGGAGCAGTTTTGCTATTTCCTTTTCCAGCTCATTTTACAGATGAAAAACTGAGGCAAATAAGGTTAAGTAAAGTGCCCAGAAGTAAGTGACTGAGGCCAGATCTGAACTCAGGAAGATGAATAATACTGATTCTAAGCCAAGTAATTTACCAAATGTACCATCCATCTACCCCACTTAGTGTTTAGTGAGGGTTTATGTTATCAAGATAACCTTTAATGGGTCAATACAATTAAACTTTCAGGAATCTAATGAGCCAGGCTCTCAAATTTTCTAGCTGTATATTTGGCATCTTTTAAAATATTCACTAACTTTTTCAGGCCAAGTAATTTAGTGGTTTTAACTCATATTAGTACTACTTTGATATTGTCATCAGAAGGAATAGATTAAAACATTAATATAAATTTATTAATCACACGTTACATTCCAGGCACTGTGCTGAGTGTTGGGGATCCAAAAAACAAAATTAAAACACTCTCTGACTTCAAGGAATTTACTTTCTAAAAGGGGAGGCCACATGCACATATAGAAGCATATACAGAATAGCAACAAAATGAATATAGGGTGCTTTGGGGAGTGAGGGTAAAGAAGGTAGGGTATGATCAGAAAAGATTTCAAGTTGAAAGTGAAGTCTGAGTTGACTCTTGAAGGAAAGTAGAGATTTGGAGATGCAAGGGTGTGGTGTATGTGGATAATATGCAGGGAGAATGGCCAGTGCAAATGTAAGAAGATGTGAGATGTAATATCTTGTATTAGAAACAACAAGCAGGACAGTATTGTTATACCATAGAATTTGTAGAAAAAAATAATACTTAAGAAGACCAGTAAAGTATAAAAGTATCAGAGTTTCTATGTGATCCATTGATCCTAAAGGAAGCACAGAAAAATTCATTGAATAAGGTGATGGTAAAGTCATATATGCAATGTAGGAAAATCACTTTTGGAGGCTAAGTGGAAAAAGCATTAGAATGAGGAGTATTTTAAGTCAGGGAGACCAAACAGAAGGTTATTTTTATTGGTCAATGAGAGGTTAAGAGGACTGAACTAGAGTAGTCACCATATGAGTTGACAGAACGGGAAATTTGAGGGACTATTACAGATATAAAAATGATGATATTTGTCAAATACATGTATATGTAGAGTGAGTAAAAGACAGGAGTAAAAGAAAACATACTTTCCAAAGGCCTTAAACTTATGAAAAAAATAACAAATAACTGATGCCATGGACCTTTGTACCATCACTGGCTGGTTCACTTTTTGTGTCTACTTTGCATTAAAACTTATTCTTGTGTATAGGGACATATCAAAGGCATCTGACTTCCAAACTATGAGATATTTTTTCTCCCACCACAGGGTCATAATGCTTGCCTGAGATACTCTCAGAGGAAACAGAAAATGGTGGCCAAAATTATTTGATAATTCTGAGTGAAACTCCAGCTAAAGTGATTCATTTTTTTGAAGAAAAAGTCATGAAAGGGTGCAAACCCAACATGGCGGCGTACAAGCAGCAAAGTTCTGCAGTGCCCACACAGAGACCTTGAATACCCATAAAATATGACTCTAAACAAATTCTAGGGCTCTCAAACTGACAAAAATAAAGAGAACACATCTCTCGCTGAAGGCAGCTTGGCAGCAGACACTCATCATGGCGGACCGGGAGACCAGGCCAGTCCAGCCTGAAACTGAAACCATGGACAGACCCCATGGCACTTGGGAGGAACCAAGCCTCCCAAGCTTCAGGTTGAGTCTATTTCAGAGAATATCTATAGCACCTGGAGCAATCTTCACATCTAGCAAGCCAGGATTAGACAAGGTCAGTGAAAGTAAAATTTTCAAGCTAAATTTGGGGGAGAAAAAGCAGTGCGGCCAATCTTCCCCCAGGGCAAGGATGCAGTAGGGGATGGGCAGGAACTGATGCAACCAGCAGCTGCCCCCACTGGGCTGCATAAGAGCCCCTGGCCTGCGGACACCGTAGGGGGATTGAGTCAATTGATCTGGCCAAGAGCTCTTGAGTTGAGTGGCCGGGATCCAGATCATGGTTTTGGGTGGTGATCCAGGGGTGTGCTTTCAGCAAGCCAAAGCTAGTGGGAGCTGCAACACCCCCCTAATAGCCCAGGCAGGAGGGAAAACCCCAGCGATTTGGAATAGAGCTTTCCCCACTGGAAGCAGAGTTCGACAAAGGTAAAAAAAAAAACAAACAATTAATTGACTGGTCAACAGGAGGAAAAGGAAGCAAAATAAGAACAGCAAGAAAACTCTAGAACCCTTTTTTGTGGATAAAAAGGCTCAAAGTATGGAACAAGAGGAAGACAACACAGTTAGAACTACCACACCAAATGTTTCCAAGACAGTTAAAGAATTCCTAGAAGCTATAGATCAACTGAAAAAGGATGTTGAAAAACAAATAAGAGAAGTGGAGGAAAAAATGGAAAGAGCAATGAGAATGATGCGAGAAAATCATGAAAAGAGAGTCAACAACCAGAATAAAGAAAACAACACTTTAAAAATAGATGAACTCAAATGACAAAAGAGGCCCAGAAAGCCAATGAGGAGAAGAATGCCTTAAAAAGTCGAATTTGCCAGATGGAAAAAGAATCTCAAAAGCATTCTGAAGAGAATAATTCCTTCACAATTAGAGTGGAGCAAGTGGAAGCTAATGATGTTATAAGAAACCAAGATACTATTAAACAAATACAAATGAAAAAAATAGAAAGCAATGTGAAATATCTCCTTGAAAAAAAAAACACTGACCTGGAAAATAGATCCAGGAGAGACAATTTGAAAATTATTGGCTTACCTGAAACCTATGACCAGAAAAAGAATTTGGAAAGCATCCTTCAAGAAATCCTCAAAGAACATTGCCCTGATGTTTTAGAATCAGAGGCAAAATAGAACTTGAAAGAATTCACCAAACACCTCTTGAAAAAGTTGCCCAAAAGAAAACTCCTAGAAATGTTATTGCCAGGCGCCATAATACCCAGTAAAAAGAGTAAATATTACAGGCTGCCAGGAGAAAATCATTTGAATACTTTGGAAGCACTATTAGGATAACCCAAGATCTGGCAGCTTCTACACTGAGGGGTTGAAGGGCCTGGAATATGATATTCCAGAGATCAAGGGAGCTGGGATTAAAACCAAGAATAACCTATGCAGCCAAATTGAGTGTACTATTCCAGGGGAAAATATGGTCATTCAATGAGGTGGAGGACTTTCAAGGATTCTTGATGAAGAAACTAGAACTAAACTGAAAATTTGAAATTCAAATACAAAAAGCATGAGAAGGTAAACATGGGAAAGAAATCATAAAGAACTTATCAAATTTGAATTATACATGCCAATATGGAAAAATGATAATATTAACTCATGGAACTTTTCTTAGTATGAGAATAGGTAAAAGGAATACAAATATTCACACACACACACACACACACATATATACTTACACATATGTCTATATAGGAGGCTATATATGTATATGAATATATATCTGAGAATGTGTGTGTATGTGTTTATAGAGGGTATAGCATCAATTGAATATGAAGGGATGATATTTTAAAAGGCAAAATTCTGAAATGGGAGAGGACTAGAATGAGAGGAGACAAGGAGAGAGAAAATGGGGTTAATCATCCCTTATTCAAGAGGCAAGGGATAACTGTTACAACATTATTTCCAATTACTCTCACTGAATTTTGCTAAAGGAAGAAATGGCATAAACTCTAAACTGGGTATCATGCCACACAGGAGAGTAGGGTGCATGGGTAAGAAAGGCTGGATGATGGAGGGGAGAGCGGGGTCTGGGGTAGGAATGCTGGAAGCACACACTTCATTAAAGGGACAGGGACAGGGTAGAGAATTGAACAAGGGTGGAAGGAGAGGAAGAAGGGACATATGATCACTGTTCACAATATGTCCACTATGAAGATGGCCTGTATAAGTACACATCCACAGCCTCTATTGAATTTATTGTCCTTCCAGTGGGGGTGGGTGACAAGGGAGGAACCGAAAGAATCAAGAATTTAAAGCTCTGCAATTCATGCAACTAGGAATTAAGATATACAGGGGCTGTGGTAGGGAGACTCTCCCTGCCCTATAAGAAAGTTAGAGAGCAGATCAGGGGAGGGTCTTTATAGTGGGATCACTGTTTTGGGGTTGGGGTAGGGGAAAGATGGGGAGAAAATTTGTAATTCAAAAATCTCATGAAAGTGAATGATGTTAAGAAGAAAACAAATAAAAAATTTATTAAAAATAGAAAAAGTCATCAAAGTAAGACTAATAGAGCATATTGTCCAATTGTTAGTGAATGCGGTAAAACTATTATTTAATCATGTATATTTAAACAAGGCCAAACTTGAGTTAATTAATGTCAATGTATAATCTTCCATGACTGCAGTCAGCTGTGGTAGGCTCATGACAAAGATGAGTTCTGCCACTGGGAAACTTGCTGAATTTACACAATCTGAATGTAAGTCAAAAAGCATTATAGCATCTCCCTCCTAGATTTCTCAATGGTATTTCTTTTGGCAAGTAGGAAATAGTTTCCTCTTTAAAAAACATCTACCATTTCTCACAATTTAAGTGACTCAAGAATATAGATAATATTTGAAATCTTGAACAATTAGACATTTTATTACCACAATTTTAAATAATTACTTAATGATGACTAAAAATATAAGGAGAAAATTCATTGGAAGAGTTAAAATTAGTACCAGCAGGCACAACAGGGAGTTAAAGTAACAAAAATATGGAAACGTATGGTAAAAATCACAAATTCACAAAATATGTCCCATTATATTAATCACTGGAATTCCCAAGAAATATAAGGGAGAAATCACTATGTTTGATTTGTATGAATACTTTGCCTTACAGACGTAATAAAGTTTAATGAATTGAAATGTCATCAGTGTGTATGTGTGTGTGAGTGTGTATACGTGGATAGAACCTGTAATTTTGTTAGTGTGGAGAGCCCCAAATAAGGAACTTCCTTTACTAATGAAGATTAGCACAGACTCAAACACTTATATCCTTAGAAAGTAGTCTGGCACACTCAAAGTTTGAGGTGGGACTTCAACCTTGTTTTCTCTAACTTAGGCATTAAAAAAGAAAAAAAAAGAAACAAGTCACACAGCTGTAAAAAGATCTTTTAAGTAATAGACAATTATTTCATACTTCTTTTCTTTTTTAGAGGTAGCTTGTGGCACAATGTCCTAACTTGAAGAGTTGTTGTGAGGATCAAATGGGAAAATATTTGTGGTGCTATGCGAAGTATTATTCACTTCTCCATTCCTTTCCCCTTTTTATTTAGGGGATGGGGGGGTTATTTGGCAGATTCAATTCATGCAACAACAGAGTGCAACTCTGTTAAATATCTTTATCCATAAGCAGGGGTGAGTTGGAGCCAGCTTATAATAGTGCTGATAGTTATTGTTAAAATTTCAGTGAGAGTACTTATGCCTTGGAAATTGGTAAAAACTGGAAATCAAGTCTCAGTTTACAGTTTTATTCTGTGCCTCAACATAAAAATGTGATGAAAAAAACTGACAATGCAAAGTAAGCTCAAAAGAGTGCTACGTGTACTTTTGTTTTCAGGAAACTGATTATTAGCCATCTAATAGACTACTTCTCTCCCAAAACCTGAATTAGATGACATAATCTGAAATTGGGCAATTAGTGAAATTTGAAGACAGACAAGTAGATCCTGAGCCCTTTGAAAGTCTTCACTTAATACCAGAAATTCTACCAAAAAATGAAACATGACTAAAAATAAGGAAAATATCTATTGAAGACATGGATATATCTATTATGAAATTTTGAAAGATTCTTTTTGACTTGGATGGCATGAATGCAGCCATCAGATTAATCAATCATAGAAAAATGAAGAGGAAGCATTTTATAGCCATCATAAACAACAATATCAACAGCAAAATTATTCTCCTAATATAACTGACAGAAAGTGTAAAGTAAGTTTAAAACTCGTACAACATGGTATATATGGTGGTGATTGTCATTAGTAAAACCGTAGGAGGAAAGGCAGCATTACCAAGCATTACTGGCAGAGACAAGTGTCAAACATCGTGGTTGTATAATTACTTCAGAGAGCTATGGAAGTTCTATGGAAAGACATTAGAAAATGACATCAACACGTTGTTGGCAAGTATAGAAGAAAACTTAGATATTATATCATAGATGTAGAAGCAGCAGAAGGTAAACATGTGTACCTGATGCTATAAAAATAGGCATAAAAGACAATTTAGAGTATTTTAGTTGGTAATTTAAAGAAAAAGGCAAAAGGATGATTATAAAAGTAGTTAGAATTTGCAAAAAATCAGAGTAAGCTATTTATTATTATTTTTTAAAACTCATACATGGGGATAAACTAGAAGCATTTCCAATAAGATCAGTGGTGAAACAAAGATGTCCATGATCACCCCTGTTATTCAATAGCTTTAGCAATAGGAGAAGAAAAAAAAATTGAAGGAATTAGAATAGGCAAAGAAGAAAAAAAAAGCTATCACTCTTTGCAGATGGTGTGATGACATACTTAGAGAATCCCAGAAAATGAAGCAAAAATAATTACTTGAAACAGTAAACAAATTTATCAAAATTGAAGGATGTGAAACAAATTCACATAAATCATCAGCATTTCTGTATATTACTAACAAAACACAATAACAAGAGATAGAGAAATTTCATTGAAAATCAGTGTAGATATAATAAAATATTTGGGAGACTACCTGCTGAAAGAAACCCAGGAACTATATTAACACAATTACAAGACACTTTTCACACAAATAAAGTAAGAAGTAAATAATTTTAAAAAGTAGTTCCTTATGGGTTTGGTGACTCAATATATTTAAAAAATGATAATTCTACCTAAATTAATTTACTTATTCAGTGCCTGTAATGGTAATGGGGATTCGATGATCTTTCCTGCCCCTTGACAAACATAAGTAAATTTGATGGCTTCCCCTGATTTGAAAATATACTCTGCCCCCTAATAGGCTGAAGGTGGTCACATGAAGCCTGTGGCAGCTGTGAGGCTTTGCTTTGTGGCTTACTCATGGAAAGAGTTATGCTGTTTGGCCAGATGGAACTCTGTGAAGCCATTAAGCCCACCAACTTTGAAAATCCAGATGTTGGCTAGTCTCCCTCTGGTAATATCTAGGTATGGATGCAAAGAACAAATAGCTGGACATCCTCTCTGTCTGTTTCTCTGTCTATAGGTTTTTGTCTGTTTGTAATTTCTGTTTGTATTTTCTCTGAAGTTCAGGGTGTTGACATATTCCCCTGAACTATGAAAATGATATATATTTGATTAAAACAAGATAGTTAGCCCCTTTTTGAGTTGCTTTCCTATAGAAAACAATATCAAAGAACTTGTGCTAGCAGCCATCCTGGGAATGCTTTTGTGTTTGCTGCTGCAGTACCATATTGAAACCACCAAAAATTATTTTATAGAGCTAGAAAAAAATAACAAAATTCATCTGGAAGAACAAAAGGTCCAGAATATCAAGAGAATTAACGAAAAAGAATTGCAAGGGAAGGTGGCCTAGCTTTATCACATTCCAAATTGTAGTATAAAGGAGCACGCATCAAAAGTACTTAGTATTGGTTAAGAAATAGAGTTGGGGATCAGCGAAATAAGTTAGGTACACAACACACAATAGCCAATGGCTATAATAATCTACTACCTGGTAAATTTAAAAACTCCCACTTCTGGGATAATAAATCAATATTTAACAAAAACTGGTGGGAAAACTTAAAAATAGTATGGTAGAAAGTATGCATAGAACAATATCTTGCACCCTCTAGCAAAATAAAATCAAAATGGGTAGAAGTAAAATAGGAGAGCAAGGAAGAGTTGACCTGTCAGATCTAGGGAGAAGGGAAGAATTTGGAGAACACTATGAAAGGCAAAATGGATGTTTCTGATTGTGGTAAATAGAAATTGTTGAATTGAAGATTGTAAATCAAAAACATTTTGCTCAAAGTCAACACAGCCAACATTAGAAGAGAAGCAGAAACCTGGGAAACAATTTTACAGCCAGTGACTCTGATAAAATCTTCATTTGAAATATAGAGAACTGAGTAAACTTTATAAAAATAGAAATCATTCCACAATTGGCATTGTCAAAGTATATGAGACAGTTTTCAGAGAAAGAAAGTAAAATTATCCATGGTCATATGAAAAAAAATGTTCTAAGTCACTAACTGTTAGAGAGATGCAAATCAAAACAACTCTTAGACAACACATCGTATCTATCAGATTTACTAACATAAGAAAAATGGAAAATTATAAGTGTTGGAGAAAATGCAGGAAAATTGGACCACCAATGTATTGTTGGTCAAGTTGTGAACTGATCCAAGAATTTTGGATGCAATTTGGAACTATGCCCAAAGGGCTATAAAATGTACATACTGTGTCACCCAGCATATCCATTTCTAGGTCTGTATCCCAAAGAGCATGGAAACAGGAAAAGGACTTATATTTATGAAAATATTTATAGCAGATCTTTGTACTGCCAAAGCAATGGAAATTAAGATCATGGCTATCACTTGGGGAATGATTGGAAAAGTTGTGATACACAAACGTAATGGAATACTATTGTAATATAAGAAATGATGAGCAGGCAGATTTCAGAAAATCCTGAAATGACTTAAATGAATTGTTGTTGAGTGAAATGAGAAGAATGAAGGTAACATTGCACACAGTAA
Source organism: Pseudocheirus occidentalis (assembly GCA_028646575.1). NCBI lineage: Eukaryota > Metazoa > Chordata > Mammalia > Diprotodontia > Pseudocheiridae > Pseudocheirus > Pseudocheirus occidentalis. The sequence goes on along the minus strand of JAQQSW010006764.1, from coordinate 2,401 downwards.
CAGTCACATTGTGTAATGACTGACTTTAATGAGCTTAGCTCTTCTCAGAAATGCAAGGATCTTCAACATCTCCAAAGATTCACAATGGAAAATGTTATCCACATCCAGAGAAGAAACTTTGGAGTCTGAATGTAGATGGAACCATATTATTTATGGTCCTTTGCTTCTGGCATTTTGTTTCTTTTATCTCATGGTTCCTCCCATTACTTCTAATTTTTCTTTATATCAGGAAAGTATGCTTAATATTAATGCATATGTTGAGCCTCTATCAAATTGCATGCCATCTTGGTGAGAGGGTAAGGAAAAGGGGGAGGGAAATTTAAAACTCAAAGCATTGTGAAAATGAATGTTGAAAACTAAAAATAATATATTAATTACTTTTTAAAAAATACCATTACATAAGTTTGAGAAGAAAAAAAGAGGAGAGATAAACCCCCAAAAAGAGACCATTTAAAATATCTTGTAGTACATAATTATTAGAAATACGAGACAATAAAAATGTAAATTGAATCAAATAAGAACATGAAAGTTTGTGCACTTTAATATGATTAATAATCAAACTGTTATATCAGGAAAGATGGATGACACTGTGGATTTCTTTGGTGAAGAAAAGGAAAGCATCCGGGATGGATAAGGTAGGAAATTAGTAGTTCAAAAAATTCAGAGTGGATGGCTAATTACTTTGTGCCTAATCTCCTTTCATGAGCTCAGTTAATGTCACAGGATTTAATCACAGATGACAAGGTATTAATGTTCTAACTAGGTCAACACTAGGTGACTCCGTTACTAGATTTGGTCAGAAAGGACCAAGCTGGATTTTTAAAGTTCAAAAATGCAGTGCAGTCAGTTAGAGAAATTTCTGACAGCAACCAGGAGATACGGAAAAATTCAGTTGTTCTCCCTTCATTATCAGTGATATCATCTAGCAGAGGAGCTACTCACCCAGAGAGGAACTGAAGAGCCATTTTGAAAGTTCAAGACACAGACTGTAAATAAACTCCTTGCAACCACTTACTATCTTTTACCTTTCTTTGTATCTGTCCCTAGTATTTAGCACAGTGCTTGTCACATAGTAGGAGCTTAAAAATATTTGTTAATTTTTAGTTATGGTGAGGGCTTTGTCCAATATATGTATATGCATACTCTGCACATTTTTAGGGATCCTCCTATTGAAAGATATGTTTAGATAGTTACCTATTGTTCCCAATCCTGCTTGTCAATCAGTGTTGGGGAGGATCTGTTGGGGAAGTTCAAACTAAGTCTGAAGCTTTTTACACTACCTGGCATTTGGCACATACGTCTTCCTGTGATGTTTGTACCCCTGCCTGAAAACGGTCACATACTTGCTATCTTGGGCAGGAACTGAAAGGCAAGAGTCCAACCTCTTTTTCTGTTGTTGACCTATCTGAATTTTCTATATCTCATTATGATAATTAGCAATAAAACTTGCTCCTAACCTTTTAGCTATTACCGATCTTCAGGGAAAAGCACATCATTATGTTGCTACCTTGATGTACTTATTATACATTTCTTTTAATTCTCTTTGACATGAATTTTGTCTTGTTAATCAAAGTGAAAGCTCAAATGAAGAAATTTCATCCAATATTTCCCAGGGTTGCTCTACTCAACCTCTCCTTGGAAAATGTAGCATTACACAAATCTACTGCAGGGAGGGAGGAAGAGTTGTTTGTTTATTTTGCTTTATTTTTTTTTCCTTTCTAAATCCATTCCCAGTTGCTTCAAAATAATTTTAGCGTAAATGGATATTATATGGTATCCTTAGAATGCTGGTGCCTGGGGGTGTCCTACAGATAGTTCTGACTTGCTAAAGGCAATTGCTAAATTTTCAGTGTGAGGATTCATATATTCAGATGCATAGTCATTAAAATAATTTCATATATTATTTTATTTTAAGTTTTTTTATTCATGTATTTATTTTCTTGTTTACACCATTTATTACCACAAGATTTTGGGTTACAAATTTTCTCCCCATTTTCTCCCCATGCACCACCCAAAAACAGCCATCCCACTGTATAACCCCTCCCTCTGTCTGCTCTCTCCTTTGTCCTCCCCCATTGCCTCTCTAACGTTCTTGTAAGGCAAGATATATCTCGCTACCCAGTGCCAGTATATCTTAATTCCCAGTTGCAAGCAGTTAATAATAATAATAATAATATTAATAATAATTGTAGGGGGCGGAGGCAAGATGGCAGCGTAGAAGCAGCAAGGTCCCGCAGCTCCCACACCACCACCCTAAACACCCAGAAAATACGAGCCCAGACAAAGTTTAGGAAAGTCTAGGACTCTCAGACTCACAAAAATACAGAGAAAACATCTCTTGTTGAAGGCAGCTTGGCAGCAGGAGCTCAGCGCGGCCACTGGAGTGGAGGCTGGAACAGCC
>JAQQSW010006763.1:0-13867 GCA_028646575.1 Pseudocheirus occidentalis | reverse complement strand
GCATCTCTGTGTTTACTTTTCTAATTAAATTAAGAATAATGGGTATATTTTTTTATACCACAAACAATCTGAATTTTAAATTTAGGCAATATCCAAGAAAATTTTTCTTCAAATATTAAAATGAAGAGATTATAAAAAGAAAATTCTCAGAATGCCAAAAGAAATGAACCCCAAGTTAAAATCACCTAGATACATCATCGTTACACCTCAATACTACAACAAAAATGAAATGATCCTACAAATGGGTATTACATATAAAATTATAAAAGGTATTACATATAAAATTGTTATTTGAATTTCATAAGATTAAAAAAATAACAGAAGTTGGGATTTTATATTTAGAAATATAACGGGGGAGTTCTAATCCTTCCCTGACCCAGGTCAGGTGATATAACTATCTGATAGCAGAGTTACTCTATCAGAATGAGATGTCGTATTCAGGAACTGGAGAGTAAGTCTGAGATAGTTCTAGGCCACCTAGGAGGCAAAAGAGACATATACTCTTTGGCATACCCAGAAACAGAGAGGAATAATTTAAGAAGTATAAAGGAGTATTTCTTCTGGTTTGTTATAAACTCAAGAAATAGTTTAGCTCTAGCATTTAAGAGTCAAGATGTGAGGGCAGAACCAAGATGGTGGAGTAAGATCAGGGACTTGCTTGAGCTCTCCCCCAAATTCCTTGAAAGCAGAATTGGCCAAATGGAGAAAAGGAGATCCAAAAGCTCACTGAGGAAAATAATTCCTTCAGAATTAGAATGGAGCAAATGGAAGCTAATGACTTTATGAAAAATAAAAAAATTATAAAATAGAACCAAAGGAATGGAAAAAAAAGATAATGTGAAATATCTCATTGGAAAAACCACTAATCTGAAAAATAGATCCAGGAGAGATAATTTTAAAATTACTGGACTACTTGAAAGCCAGGATCAAAAAAAAGAACCCAGATATCATCTTTAAAGAATTTATCATGGAAAATTGCCCTCATATTCTAGAACCAAAGGGTAGAATTTTCAATAGAAATTGAAAGAATTCACCAATCATCTTTTGAAAGAGATCCCAAAAGGAAAACTCTTAGGAATATTGTGATCAAATTCCACAGTTCCCAGGTCAAGGAGAAAATACTGCAAGCAGCCAGAAAGAAACAATTTGAGTATTGTGGAAATACAATCAGAACAACACAAGATCTAAAAGCTTCTTCATTAAGGAATCAAAGGGCTTAGAATATGAAATTCTGGAGGTCAGAGAAGCTAGGATTAAAACCAATAATCACCTACTCAGCAAAACTGAGTGTAACACTTCAGGGAGAAAATTGACATTCAATGAAATAGAGGACTTTCAACGAAATAGAGGATTTTCAAGCATTCTTGATGAATAGACCAGAGTTGAATAGAAAATCTGACTTTCAAATACAAGAATCAAGAGAAGCATGAAAAGGTAATCAGGAAAGAGAAATCATAAGGGACTTATTAAAGTTGAACTGTTTACATTCCTACGTGGAAATTTGATATTTGTAACTCATGAGACCTTTCTCAGTATTACGATAGTTGGAAGAAATATATACACATATACATACATATACATATACACATACATATACACATACACATACACATACATATACAGATACATAGATTTATAGACACACACATATGTGCATAGATAGATAGATAGATAGACAGACAAATAGATAGATAGATAGATAGATAGATAGATAGATAGATAGAAACAAACAGATAGAAAGATGACACAGGGTAGTCGAATATGAAGGGATGATATCTAAAAAATAAAATTAAGGGGTGAGAGAGGAATATATTGGGAGGAGGAAGGGAAAGATAGAATGAATGTAAATCATTTCACATAAAAGAGGCAAAAAAAATTTTTTTGACAATGGAGGGAAAGGGTGGGGAAGGTGAGAGGGAATGTGTGAACCTTACTTTCATTGCATTTGGATTAAGGGAAATAACATATACACTCAATTGGGAATCTTACTCCACAGGAAAGCAAGAGGGAAGTGGATGGGGTGGGGAGGGAATGATAGAAGGGGGGGCCAGATTGGGGCAGGGGTTAGTCAGAAGCAAACACTTTGGAAAAGGGACAGGGTCAAAGGAGAAAATAAAATAAGTGGGAGGTGGGATAGAATGGAGGGATATATGGTTAGTCTTTCACAACATGACTATTATTGATGTGTTTTGTATAACTACACATGTATAACCTATATTAATTGCTTGCTTTCTTAATGAGGGTGGTGGGGAGGGAAAAAGGGAGAGAATTTATAACTCAAAGTTTTAAGAAAAATGTTAAAAATTGTTTTTACGTGCAACTGGGAAATAAGATATACAGGTAATGGTGTAGAGAAATCTATCTTGCCTTACAAGAAAATAAAAGAGAAGGGAATAATAGGGGGGAGGGATAGAAAAGAGGGCAGAGTGAGGGAAGAGGTAACCAGAATGTTGTCATCTTGGGGTGGTGGTGAGGGGAGATATGGGGGAGAAAATTTGGAACTCAAAATCTTGTGGAAATGAATGTTGAAAACTAAAACTTAATTAATTAATTAAAAAAAAGAATTAAGATGTGAGCAAGACTAGACCCTGGTATGTCCACTGAGTCACTGGACAAGCAGAGCAACTATAACCAGCAGGGTACTTTAAGAAGACCATCCAAGAAAATAAAGGATGTGGGGATAGTACAGTACCACAGTTATGAGGTGTCTTGGCCACGTACACATTCACCTTATGTGTGTCCCTTTTTGTCCCTCTTACTGTGTGCCCATATTCCCTATAGAAACCACATGTCTTTGTGAGTAAATACATCTGAGATTTATGGGGAAAACATTTGGTACCTACTTTTCTTACTGTTCTATCTTAGCAAGTGCCTTTGCTAAAACTTAATTATGTCTATGTTAATAGACATAATAGACATTATGACTTAATTAAGTCTATGGGCTGATTATTCAGGGCAAACACATTGGTAGGGCATTGTGAGTTATAGCTTTTATGAATGAATATACACAGGGGGTTACCCAGACACTGAGGGTAGTAGCTGCCCCTTAGTAACCCAGGCTATGAAGAGGAGTACGAGTGGAGGGAGTATCCCAGAGGGAATGTTACAGAGAGATGAGAAATAGAGATACTTCCCCCCCATTCACACACAATTAGCCTCCCAGAATTCTTTTTGAAAATAAGACTGTCATGTAATAACTAAGAGAACTTTGAACAATTCATGGACAAAATGGCCCAGCAGTGGGGAAGCTTTTGACTGGAAACCAAGAGAAAAACCTCCAAACAAAGTGGGTCATAAAGTTAAATGCTTTAATTAGCAAGTTCTTTAAAAGGTTGACTAATTGCTATGTTAATACAATCACCACAGGGGGAGTAAACAAAACAAAATTGTAGTATTGTTTGATAAACTACTGGCTGACATAATTGGGCTCAAATGAAAAAAGGGGAAAGGATGATTATCAAAGTCTTTTCTACGGCCATTACAAATGGAAAAAGAGGAGTGGGTCTTGGAAGGGAAGAGGGTGGAATCATATCTTTATAATAAAAAAAGGGATTGGGGCTGACCTATGATTTTATTGGTCTAAGGAACTCCTAGGTAAAAGAAATTCTTCCTACTAATGCAAGTTGGCATCTTTTTGAAATATATATTCTTAGTGAATTGCTTTGAGCATTCAGAGGTTGTTAGGTTACTTTCCTAGGGTCACAGAACCTATATATATATTATATTTTACATATTATATATATATATATATATATAAAATGTAACTTGAAAGCAGATCCCAGATTCAAGGCCAACTCTATCCACTATATCATAGTGTATACTAAATAAAATTCCCTAAAAACAAAATGAGGGGAATAATTTTCTTCAGTTTATAGAGATCACAGAAATAGAATGTTATTTGGTGGGAAAGGGTTATATATTTCTAAGTATGCAAAATTTGGAAAAGCATTAGTATTAGTGAAATAAGGAATAATTTTGTATGCCACAATGAATAGCTTAATTTAAAATAGTAGAGAATGTAGTAAACATAACAACTATAATCTTGATTGTAAATAGGTTGGCTTTCCAGAAAAGTATTATTGAAAGAATAAGAGTTATTGGATGAATTAAAGATAATCAAAGATTATATTGCTTAGACATCTAGTACTGAGGGGGTGTGTATAAATTTAAGACAATGAATAGACTAAAGCTTCCCATGCTTCAACTAATTATAAAAATCTAGAAATGTGGCGATATGATTTTGATAGGGAATGGGACCTGGACCCCTCAAAGGAAAAGCCACTCAAACTTTCCCACACAACCCAGCCCCTGAACCCAATCCCTGGCATTCACCTGAGATATATGGCCCATCCTAGTCTACCCAGACACTCAATAATTCTTTTAATTGTCCTTTCATTGTGGCCCAACCACTTAACTCCTTTCACTGTTTGCACTTGGATCATCCCAGGCTACTTGCCACTCCTTAATCCCATCCACATCTTTTCACTGACCCTTTCCCCCTTTTTCTGTATAAAAGTACCAACCTTACCCCCATTAAATTGAGAAGACTCTTAGAATCTCAGACTCTTCTATTGACAATACAATAAACCTCACTACTTTGCCTGGAAGGCTTGAGTGGTCAAATTCTTGTAACGATACTCTTGCATTTCAGGGTTCTCGGCACCCCAAAACCACAAGTATTTGACAGAATTATACTGAAAGTTGCTAGTAATAACAAAAGTTATCGACATTAATAAAGAAAGTTATCAAGCATCTAGTAACATAATGGCAAAGTACTAAGAGTATAATGGAACAGCTAAATTACTTTAAAAAATAATTAGGAGTCAATAATACTGGGAGATTTCACCACTCTACTACTGGAATACTATAAATCAAACAAAATGAAGTTGCAGATCAATGTCCTAAAGAAAATAGATTTAATAAACATATGAATAGAACCATATAGAAAAAGTAGGAAAGATACATTTTCTTCCAGAAATGATGAGGCTTAGGGGCACCCCAAAATCTCAAAAGAATTTGCTTAGGCTGTCTCCAAGTCAATTAAAGGCATTTATTGTGGGTAACATAACACCACCAAACAGACTCCTTTGCCCCTGAAGGGAGATGCAACTAAATGGAGACCTCAGCTTAAGGGAGGGTAGCAGCCCCCTAAAGGGAAAGGGGCTGCTTAAGGGGAATGCCCACCAACCACTAGAGCAATGGCTCTCAACCTTCCTTTAATAGTGATATGTGGGCGTGTCTGCATGTGGGTGGACCCACCTGGAGATGCATAGAGGAAGTTCATAAGACCATTGGAAATATGTGTTTTCCAATGGTCTTAGATGATTCCTGTGGAAGAGTTCAACCCCAAAGGGGTCGTGCCCCACAGGTTGACAACTGCTGCACTAGAGGCTAGTCATTCTTATAGAGGAAAACTTGTCATGGGAAGGGAGATGAGATAATTAGGGATAGTAGTTCAGAGTTTGGGGCATTATCTATTATTATTCCATTGTTCAGTCCCAGTTAGTTTTCGTATTTCATTGACCATCCTACTTGAATCTCATTGTGTCCTAAAGTGTCACTTTAAGCAGTACTTGAGATAAGGGCTTCTCATTGATTACTACATTTGAATCTCATCTAAGATATACATTTGAAACATATAAAGAAATTAGAATATTCATAAAAATTGATCATGTACTAGAACACAAAATAAACATGATTTCTGTCTTACATAAACTGATTTCAAAAACAGTAAAAGATGGAATTCCATCTCAGTCCTTCTACCAAGTAAATGTAATTCTGATCTTTAAAGCTGTCAGAAGTAGAAGAGGGTAGAAGGGGGACAGATTGGGGGAGAGGGTACTCAGAAGCAAAACATTTTTGAGGAGTGACAGGGTGAAAGGAGAAAGAAAATAGAATAAATGGAGAGGGAAATAGGATGGAAGAAAATACAGTCAGCAATAATAACGGAAAACTTTTTGAAGTAAGTTTCTCTGATAAGGCCTCATTTCTCAAACATATAGAGAAGTGATACAACTTTATAAAAGTAACAGCCATTCCCCAGTTGGCTAGACAGGTTGTGATATGTGATGATGATAGAATATTATTATGCTATAAGACATGATGAGCAGGATGTTCTCAGAAAAACCAGAAAGACTTGCACGGGCTGATGCAAAGTGAAATGTACCATGTACAAGGTAATAGCAGTATTGTAAGCTGCTCAGCTGGGAATGATTTGGTTATTCTCAGCAATACAATGATCTAAGCATCGGAATGACCTATGATGAAAAATGCTATCCATCCCCAGAGATTGAAGAGCACTTTTAAGAAACTTTCTTTATTTTTCAAGGTTTTTCCCTTGTCTATATTTTCTTTCACAACATGTATGCTTTGTGTGACTATACATGTATAACCTATATTGAATTGCTTGCTTTCTTAATGGGGAGGGGGAAAGGAAGGGAGAGAATTTGGAACTCAAAGTTTTCAAAACAAATGTTTAAAAATTGTTTTGCATATAACTGGGGAAAATAAAATGATAAATAAAAAACCAGAAAAAAGTGTCAGAAAAAGAAAAGTATAGGTCAGTGTTATCAATGAACATCATTACAGAACTATTCAACTAAGTACTGGCAAGTGGAACACAGAAAATATTAAAGAACCCATTCATTGCAATCAAATAGGGTCATTATGATAACCAGAAATCCAGGAATGGCTCAGAATTAGGAAACTTATCAGGATAAGAAAAAAAACTTTCAATAAATGACAAAGAGGCTTCTGAGAAAATACCTTCATTAAAAAATGTTTGAGAAGTATGGGAATAAAAGGGTATATCCTTATCGTGAAAAAAAAGTCAGCCACCCAACATTTATCAAGAACTAATATTACATGGAATAATGGAAAAATCATGGTAAAAAGTCATGGAAAAATGTTATAGCTTTTCCCACTAAAAAGAAGAGTTGCCTGTTCTATTCTAACCATTCCACATTGGTTTAGAAATACTAGCTACAGTAAAAAGGTAAGACAAAGAAAGTTAATGGAATAAGAATAAGCTTATAGAGGTTAATAGAGATACAAATCTCTCTGTTGGCAGTTAGTGTAATCACATATTTAGAACCAAAAAATTTATGAAAATAATATATTGTTTTTGCATTAGTGAAATATACATATTTATTTAATATATATTTCACTTATATAGTGAAATATAAGATAAACCTACAAATCTTTAGAAATTTTACATATTCCTAACCAAAAAAAAAATTAGAAGAAAGAGACATTAAGAGAAATACTACAGTTAGAGAGTTTGATTTGGAATAAGAAGGTGTGAGTTTGATTTCTGCTTCTGACGTTTACTGGGACCTTAAAATGGGAAGGCCACAGCATCACTGCTCTGGAGCTGGAAGAGATCTCTGAGGTCATCTATATCAAATCCCTCACTTACAAAGAAGGAAAGAAAGGCCTGGCAACAGTAAGTGACCTGCCCAAGGTCACTTGCCCAAGCATCAGAGATGGGATTTGAATTCTGGGACTGGCTCTTTTCCTGCTCTATCATATAGCCTCTCACTTAACTTAGATGAGCCTCAATTCCCTCATTCGTAAAGTGGGAGATTATGAAAGCTCCTCTACCTACCTCAAGGAGTTGTCATGAGGCTCAAATGAGATAATGTTTGTAAAGAATTTTGGAAACTTTAAAACATCCTACTGATTCCTGTTATTGTTAACGACAGACCATCAACCACTTCTGCCTTAACTGACCACAACACACTCAAGTTGTACATAAAGACAAAAAGAAAACAATTTTAATGGAAAGACTAGAAAAATCAAATAATTAGAAAGTTTTCTAATGGGCACAGCTAGGTCATGCCTATATGAGTAAAGATGAAAATACTACATGGATGGATTTGTAATAGGCTCTATCACCAATGGGCTATTTCCTAGATAAAAGGCTGGTGGTTTTATCCAGAGTAATCAATGGACAGTAAAACCAAGGTGATGTACATAGGAGGGAAGATGGAAGAAGACAAAAAACCAGATCTCATCTGCTAAACAGATAGTTATCAGAACTGTTCTGGAGTTGGATTTTTAAAAAATCTACCGATCAATGGATCAGAATGTTCTAGAAAGGGGAAGCTAGGTGGCACAGTGAATAGAACACTGGCCCTGGAGTCAAGAGGACCTGAGTTCAAATGTGGCCTCAGACATTTAACACAAAAAACTAGCTGTGTGCCTTCAGGTAAATCACTTAACCCCAATTGCCCCCTCCAAAAAGGAAAAAAAAGAATGTTCTAGAAATAGAGCCTTGGTCTCTAGAGCTTCTAGAACTGAGCAATTCGGCATTAAATAACACAGAGGCAAAGAATCATTATTCAGTAAAACCTGTTAGGGAAATTGGAGAAGAACATCATGGAGAAATGGGATTAGATTAACAATGAGTTCCAAATGCATAAAGGATCAGCAGGTTTTAAAAAAACATATTATTAGGCAGTTAGAAGGAAATGGAATTTTTTTATAAGCAGCATGAGCATGGGAAGGAGGGAAATTCTTATTTCTTCAACTAATAGAAGATATTATAGGACACAAAGGGGATGGATTTGCTGATACAAAAAATAGAGTTTTTTGTACTGCAAAAAACAATGCACTTGGAAAAAAAAGGGAAAGAAAAAGATTGGGAAAAGTTGGTGTAAACATTTCTGCTAATAAACTGCCGAGAAGAATCAATCAGGAAGTGACACACAATCGATGACAACAAGAGAACCAGAGCTATTGCTAGGGCTTCTACAGCCCTTGAAGATTTTCAGAGCACTTTCTATGTTGTCTCATTTTATAAGACAGGGGTCAAAGGACAAGGGTGAGCAGATCTCCAAAGAGGAAACTGTTTGGAGTTTCCTCAGCAAAAAAAAACTGTTCAAACTGTTAATAATCAGAGAACTTCAAATGAAAACAAATCTGAGATGCCACTTTCTAACCATTGAATTGGCAATGGCAGTTTAAAATGGTAAAATTCAATGTTGGTGAGAGAGTGGGATAGCAGGCATGATGCTACATTGCTGACAGAGTTATGGATTGGTAGAATTTTCTATCAAGCAAAGAGAAATTATGCAATGAGTTACAAAAATGTTTATATCCTTTGACATAGTGTTTTCACTACTAGAATAAAGATGCTAATGATGGTATTGACTACGGGGGAAAGCAAGGCATACACAAATATTCATAGAATATGAACAAGAAAACCAACTAACCAACAGCAAAAAAACCCAATAACAACAACAAAGCACCCTAGAAACAGCCCGTGTTCCCAGTTATTAGGGAATAATGGAATAAATGATAGGCCATGACTATATTGGAACACGTCTTTACCACAAGGGAAGACAGATGCGAAGAACCATGGGGAGATTATAGAAAGTAATAAACTTTGGAGTCAGAGAACCTGGGTTCAAATCCCACCTCTGAAACTTTCTCTCTGAATGACTTTGGACAATTGACTTCTTTCTAGGCTTGTTTTTCCTCCTCCATAAAATGAGGGTATTGGCCTAGAAGACCTCTGTGGTCTCCTGCAGCTCTAAAGGTATTATGTGGAAGAAGGGGCACTTGGATATCAAGGTAACAACAGGAAGACACAATATTATAGAAGTACCAACAATAAACAAGTGTTAACCAGAAATAAATAAGAAATGTTAAAATACTAGGAACCAAGAGGTTCAGAAGGGGGCTTAAAGACTATCTTTAAAAATTATTTTTGTTAAATCTAACATATAATTTTTTAGAAAAACTGAAAATAATGAGGATATTATTTTTCAAAACCAAGTTTATGTAGTGTCATCAATGGGCAGCTCAGTTTAGAATATCAAATAACAACATGTAGAAACTGGAGAGGGGGGGCGGCTAGGTGGCGCAGTGAATAGAGCACCGGCCCTGGAGTCAGGAGTACCTGAGTTCAAATCCGGCCTCAGACACTTAACACACACACACACACACAAAAAAAAAAACTAGCCGTGTGACCTTGGGCAAGTCACTTAACCCCAACTGCCCTCCAAAAAAAAAGCAAAAAAAAAAAAAAAGAAAAAAGAAACTGGAGAGGGTCCATCATGGCAGCATCACAGAAAAGGTCCTGGACTGGAAATTTGGGGATCTGAGTTCTAGTCTTGCTTAATCCTACCTAGCTCCTAACAAATGACCTTTCTGGAGGCTCTAAGATTTATAGACTGTTTTATGGGTACTTGATCCTCACCTCAACCCTGTGGGTCAGGTAAGTGAAGCCTTATACTGCTAAAGGAGCTAATAAGTGCCAGAGGCAGGATTTGAACCCATCTCTAGCCACTTCATCAATCTGGCCTATTTCAGGTATGGCTTCTTAACATTTTTGTGGGTCCTGGATTTCTCGAATAGGCTGGTGAAGTCTGTGAACTCCTTCTCAGAAGAATGTTTTTAAATTCATAAAATAAAAGACAGGAGAAGAAAAAGGAAACCATTAATAGTGAAATACAGTCACCAAAAGGTTCTTTAAAATTCATGGTTCACAGAGCCCAGGTTAAGGAGCCCCTAGACCACATGAACTCTCCCAAATCTTCTAGCTTTCTGAGTCTATGAGTCTAAGAATCTGAATGGTCAAAGAGTAACAAAGCCATCAATTAGAGGAATGGAGACTTTGTGAGGAGAGAGCAGCAGAATGGGGAGGACCAAGGCTGGAAAGAAGAGAGCTGGGGGTGGATCTGCTATCTCTCTATGTCCGAGTCTGCTCTCCATATCCATCCAAGAAATAACAAGAGGAAACCAGCCCAAATTAAAGCAACGAGATGGTGGTCAGAAATAAGGAATCCTGACTTGTACAAACTGCTTAAATCAACTCAATCCAACCCAACAAATGTGTACAAAGATGATGAAATCTACCTAGGTAAAGAAAGGAACCTGATGAAGGGGGCTGGGCTTCTTCATAGCAGCATTCCCCTTCGAGCTCCAGAATCACATGGTGTTGGAGGCTGAAGGAATTTTAGAGATTCTGAAGTCCAGTCACCACATCTTATGTAGAGACATTTTTTTTACCCAGTACTTCTTATGTAAGGAAGGGAAATAGTGGAGCCTCTTTAACCATCTGCAAGTCCCTGGGATTCTTTTGGTGACCCTCTCTCCTCCCATCCCCAGTTTGTGACATTATTCCCAAGTGCTGAACTATTCAAGCTTGAGACAGAACACTTGAACATAGTAGGGAGGGGGGTGTTCAGGAGCTGAACTGTTTTCCTCCATTATGCTTACATAGGATAATTGGAAAACCTAACCAGTTTCTATTACCTGCAGAGTGCTGAGGGCCTATTGAGTGCCTGTATGTTTGCCAAATGAATCTATGAATGAACGATTTTAATTGCCTGAAAAGTTCTATGTTACTCTGTTCCTTGTCTCCCGACTCCATGTATGGGGGCCTCTGAGTCTGCATCTGTTAATTAACAGACAGACAAGGGCTTTATCATATTATGAGCTTCCAGAATTCCCCAGGGAAAAGCTTTGGAACTTCATTAATGTTTTCTCCAAGTCATTGAAAGGAAGAGCTCCAATCTAATTGTCTGGATGAAATATGCACCCCCTTCAATATAGTGTCATTTCCCGTCAGATAGGCCATGGAGGGGAATTGATGACTTCCAGTAGCCAATATGCCTTCTCCTGCCCACTCCTCTCCAAGCAATCCCAATGGGTTTATCGGGATTTACTGGTCATTTTATTCCTTCTCTCAGTTCAACTACATCCCAGCTGGAAGAACATGCAATCTAGTTCCAAACTGCTTTTCCAGACTTTATTTCACATTGCTTCCCTTATGCACCCTGGGTTCTGTTATCTGAATTCATCACTCCATCTCTAGCTTCTGCACATTTACCTGTCATCCCTCATGCTTGGAATGCACTCGCTCCTTGCCTCTTTCTCCCAATATTCTTTCCTTCCTCCTTGGCTTAGCTAAAGTATTATTTCTTTAGAAGCCTCCTCTAATGCCCCTATTGCTCTCACCTGGCATCAGGCTATGCTGACTTATCTGTGATCCTGTTGTAGCTTTCCCACCTCCCTTCAGTGGAAGATAAGTTCCTTACGGATAGGGCCTGCGATTTGTTTGTTTGCTTGTTTTGCCTTTGTATCTCCAGTGCTTAGGAAGGAAGAAAGGATGGAAGGAAGAAAGGAAGAGAGGAAGGGAGGGAAGAAGGAAGGCAGGAAGGAAGGACAGGAAGGAAGAAGGAAGAAAAGAATGAAGAAAGGAAGGAAGGAAATAAATATTTATTAAGTACCTACTATGTGCTAGGCACTGTGCGAAGCACTTAAAAAAAATCTTTGTATTTGATCCTCACAACAACCCTGGGAAGCAGGTTCTGTTCTTATCCCCATCTTACAGATGAACAAACAGAGGTAAAGTTATTGACACATGGTCCCAAAGCTAGAGAGAGGCTGGGGCTGTATTTGAGTTGTCTTCCTGATTCCAGTTCCAGCGCTCTATTCACTGTGGTACCACCTAGCTGTCTCTTAGCACAATACCTAGCACCTAGTAGGTGGTTAATAAATACTTGTTGAATTGAATTCCAAGTCAGTTAGGCTTTTCCCTCTTATAAATTACTTGGTTCACCTGCAGATTCAATTATATCAGCTTTATTTTTCGTTCTTTAATATAATGGCCTCCCGACCTATGGCTAAGAACTGGGAGGGTCATTGTAGGGAACAGTGATTAGATTTCATCTGCTTGACCCCAGGAAGGCCAAACAAAGAACAAGGGTAGCAACTGCAGAGAGGCAGATTTCTGATATCATGAAAAGGTTTCTGACACTTAAAATAATCCAGAAGAGGAGAAGGTGGCCTTAGGAGGCAACAGGTCTTTGTTTCCTAGAGGGATTCTAGCCCAGGTGGATAAGCACCTTCACTGTGCATGAGCAGAGGTGCATTTGGTTCAGACACATGATAATTCGTGTGTGTGTGTGTGTGTGTGTGTGTGTGTGTGTGTGTGTGTGTAACAGATGGAGAATTCTGCAAGGGTTTGGGAGTGATCAAGTATCAGTGAAGAAGTATTTGGGGAATATGAATGGGACAGGGTTAGCCAAGGGATATAGGGAAATGGGCTCAGAGGGGAGCCATGTATCCCTGGGGAAGCACAAAATTCTAAGCACCCTTTCTTCACTTGGGATAACAGCAGCTTCCCACCCTGCTCCATGAAGTCCCCATCACAGCTATCCAGCCCCTTCCTCTTCAAGCATTCAACTTACAGAGTCCTGAGGCTATTTTAATTTTGTCTTTGAATCTCCAAAATGAGCAGTCCTGCAAATAGGTGCTTAATAAGAGGTTGTAGAACTGAATTGCATTGCACTGAATTGACTCAATAGAATGGAGTGGAATGGAAAGGGGTTTCTTTGGTCCAGGAGGCACTAGGGAGATTCCTCATAGGACCAGCTAGAACAGTGCCTGTTGATAAGTGCACTTATCAATGCCTGTTTATTAACTGACTGACTAATCAGATCTTTCCTGGTTTGAAGGAGTAGCGAGGGATATCAACATGATGCCCTCCCCAATGTATATCTCTAGGGAAGGCTATGTTTGAGTGGATCTTGAGGGTCACTAGTAACCCAGTCACCCAAACCAAGAGCCTCAAAAGAGGACCCAGAAAAGTGTTCCACTAGAGGCACTAACAAAGTCAGAGATATTTAGGTGAACTGTTACCGTCTTCCTCTGGTGATGGTAGCTGGCATTCTCTATGGAATCATCAGATTTTATTTGATTCATTCTGTTTCTCCTTTCTTTGGCATTTTTGGAGGCTAGAGGTGACATTTCAAAGGAAAGAAGTGAACTTGTGTCAATCCCCATGGCAGCCAGGACCTGCAAAGAAAAGACAGTGAGACACTGGTTCCAGAGGGTACTCATGTAAATTACAACC
>JAQQSW010006762.1:0-13868 GCA_028646575.1 Pseudocheirus occidentalis | reverse complement strand
GTTATCATATTTTGAAATATTATAATTTAAGAAATCATAAACTTTCAAGTTTTTCTTTATTTAAAAGGAAGTTTCAGCTATCATTTATGAAATGTTTGTGAGAAGTAATTATTGGCAATTATGTGAAGAAAAGACCAGTGAAACCTCCTAAGTTTTGTCAATTATGTGGGAAAGATTTTTATGACCGAAGAATTTAGAAATTGTGTATTATTAGTTAATAATATTAGGATAAATTTTTAAGGGAAATATTCTCATTAAGAAATGTTTTACAAGATCTTTTGTTATAAGATGAGGGACACAAGATAAGAAAGCTCAGGTGGAGAAGCTTGCCCCTTAGTGCCTTTAAAGACACAAGATAACTGTTCATGTATATGGAAGGAAGAAAGGGTTAGGTGGCCCCTAGAAAGCTCATCAATCCCAGGAAAGGGGCAGTAAAAAAATTTAAAATTTGTAAAGGGAAAATTAGTAATTATACAAAGACTTTGTAAGATTTCTGGTTTTATTATAAGCAACTGGTTCTTTCAGAGGATCAGAAGCTATATATGTAAATATAAGTAATAACATTTTGCAGATAGAAACTTTCAACTCTATCAATGGAGATTGCAGCATGGTATACATTGTGCCTGGAACTGGCATTATGAAGTTTGGGAAATATGGTTCCCTTATTATAATTTTGTCCCTCTTCTTGGTGGCAAGTTTCAATAATCAAAAGTTTTGAAATAAATAACAACAAATCTACTAGATTCTGGAACATCTTAAGTTACCATAAGATAAAACTAATAGGCTTAAGGTTTAGTATAGGTATTCCTGTATGACTCAGGGTCCTTTAGCTCTTTGTAATTATGTGATAAGTAGGTCAAGGATTTGTGGGAATATTATTCCATTATTCAGTTAGTATCACATTTGTCTCAATTTTGTTATAATTAGTCAATGTTAAAAAGGAGGATAATTTCTGGACTACTTGGAAACATGTTTAATTGTCTTAATTGTGAGCTTAATGTAAATCCCTTAGTGAAATCCCATCCTCCTAGTGGAGGAATTAATAATGGATTAATGCAAAATATAAGAAACTGGTTCTAATGTGTGATCATGACAATTGACTAAGAGAATGATAAAGGTTCTGGAGTTGTCATTACATTGGTTCCAAAGTTCCTTTTGTAGGTAAATGAATGAAAGAAGGCAAAAGGAAGAGAAGTTAGGATGTAGGGCTAAAAATGGACAACCCTAAATGACCAGAGGACTTCCTCACATATGGACAGCAGTGTGAAAAAAGACTTTTGGATTTTGAAAAGACAATTGTTGTTGTTTTCTTTTGAATCTCTGTATCTGTACTCATAACGGGGACTGCCCCCTTGCATGCTGTCAATGCAAGGAGGGCTGCAAGAGTAATTAGAGTTAAGAAAAGTGTGGAAGCTTCAAAAGTTATAAAAAAGAAAGTGGGGATTTGTGAGAGATAATTTATAGTGAAGTTTCCTCATTCTGAAAAATCAAATCTAGAATGGCTTCAGTATTCACTAGACCTAGGTTTATGTCACCTGACCTTTAAGCAGCTTGGGCTTAGAGCAATGGAGACCCTCCCCCAGAGCCAGCTCAGCAGAAGATATGCCAAATAAGGGTAAGGCTGCTTTCATTGGACACCCACGTGTTTCCAGGTCTTTGGCTCAGAGAGATTCCCACGCTTAGGTTGTGGGTCAGCCCCCCTACCAATAAGAATGAAAGCCAGTTGGGGGGGGTTGGGTTTTCTGCATTAGAAGACTATATAACCATGGGCTGGCTTCTACCTGTTGCTCTTTCCCTGGGCAACAGGGGCAGAGTCCTTTCTCATGAGAAAGAACAAAGACCTTTTCTGACCTTAGATTCACACTCTGAACTCTTTCTTCTCACACATAGCCCATGGCGATTACACAACATATTACCCAAATCAACATCTCTGATAGCAAAGTTATAAGCTAGGTCACTGTTACTTGTCTAATAACTACCAAATAGCTCTGGGGTCTGCCATTCCCGGTTTTTCAATCCTTAAGCATCTTCTGTTCTCCCATATACATGAAAGGGTACAGAAAAGTCAGAGCAAGAAACTGTAACAACCACAGCAGAATGTAATCATTCTCTACTACATTTAGAATCTCTATTCCTGCCTTTTTGATGCAGATGAGGCCAAACTCTGGAAGAGGTTTCTTGAGGTAAGGCAAAACATTTGATCTTGGGGGTCAGCTCACATGCAGATGCTTTGGAGAAGCAGTTTTGGCATAGATTTGTGTTAAACAAACCTAGACCCTTTGAAACCTGCTCTCATTCCCATCATCTTTTTCTATGCCTTTAAAATGTTAACTGACTTCCAAAGACCTGTTGGATTTCCAAAGACTTTTGGCGCCTAGAATTCTCAAAGCTTCAGGTACTTAAAAAAGACAAGCCTTTCCTGTTTAGGTCCCAAGGTATAGCAAATTCAAGACAATGATTTACAAAGACCTAGATGTTTGGAGGTCTGCTCTGATTTGCATTCTCTTTGTTAATGTTGATTGACTTCCCAAGGACCTGATGAGCTGCCCCAAACTCTTGGAGCCTAGAAATCAGAAAGTTTGATCGTATCTGAGGTTACTTCCAGGATGTAGTAGATCTTTGAAATAATAAAACTATGATAATATCCCAGGATGTGAAAAACTAAGTCTACTGATGAGAATACTTGAATCTTTGTCCTTTGGATCTTTAAAAACGTTGTTCATCAATAAACGGAGTTCATGGTTCTTCCTTGAACTACCCACATTGTCTGGCTACTCTTCTTTCTCTCTCTCTCTCTCTCTCTCCCTCTCTCTCTCTCTCTCTCTCTCTCTGTCTCTCTCTCTCTCTGTCTCTGTCTCTGTCTCTCCCTCTCTCTGTCTCTCTCTCTCTTTCTGTCTCTCTCACACACACACACACATACACACACACACACACACACACACACATCTTCACTCACACCTGAGGCTGGTACTCAGGTGGCATCCTGCATTTTCTGTCACGGCTCTTACATTTAGATAGGTTTACAATGCCGATTTTTGAGGTAGATAGAGGGCATCTATTTCCCACATTTTACTGATAAGGAAACTGAGATTCAGAAACAGCAACTTGTCCATGGTCACATAACTAATAAGAATTAGAGGCAGGATTTGAACCCAAGCCTTTTGATGAGGTGCAGGCTCTAGGATCCCCTCCCTTGAAGTCTGATTGAATCTTCCTACTTGATGAGGCATTTGCAGAGGCCATAAGTATTTCACTGTGGCTGGGCCCAAACCTTTGTTACTAGCCAGGCCCTCCATTGTCCATCTGCTTCCCACCCTGGAGCCTATCAAAATATCAATTCACCCTTGCATTGACCTCATTAACTCCTCCTGAAGACCCTCCCCAAACTCTTCCTCTAGACCACCCTTAGATTCCCCTGTACATAAGACCCCATCTTCTCTCCATGTGGGATGAGAGGGCCGTAGAATAGCTTAGCACAGACTTGCTCTGTGTGAGAGTGCCATAGAATGATCTAGCATAGACTGACTCCTTCAGAGTCTACCCCATTTGGCAAACTTTCAATAAACTTTACTTTTCTTTGTCTGAGAAGACTTGAATGGAATTCTTTTGGCAGGACCTGACATGTTCATATTTGGGGTTCTCCAGAGCAACCCTAACCCTCTTCACCTTTCGCCCTCCAAGTCTAGCTCTCTATCAACTACAGTAATTATCCTTCATTCTTGTTGTATGACCAGTTCACTCTCATTTCCAGCTATATGTCCTTCTAACAACATTTTTTACACCAGTTCTCTTGAATAATTCTCCATTGGCAATTTAAGATGTATCTTGTTTTGCTTCCACAGAGGTTATTGAAAGATAATAGCTGTAGGGAAAATATCTCTTGGTCTTGTTTTACTAGGTTATGACCTCCCTGGAACTATGACAATGGCCAAAGGGCTGTGCAATCAACTTGGACCTTAAAGGTCACACCCAGTCACAGGCATCCTCACTACCTCGCCTATGTCTTGCATATATTCTACATATAGGGAGGGAATGTGGAGGAATTTTCCTAACCCTAAGTCTACCCAGAGGGACAGAAGAGTATAACCTCACTCCTGCCCCTGTATTGCTATATGTGTGTTTCTGATGAGCACCACACCCACTCTCAAGAAAAAAGTGTAATAAACACCTTCCTCTGCCTACTCTGTTTCAGAGTTCTTTCATTGAGAAGGGTTTTACCCTACTAAGTGGTATATAACATGGATCTCCCTAAGGGCCCCAGGGGAAACAGTGGGCAGGAGAGGATATGGCCTCAATCCCTGATCCTTTTAGGAAGTCTGTGATTCCCACAGCCCTGTTTAGGGACATCCCATGTGGATCTCCCCAAGGGCTCCGAGGGAAGCAGTGGGCAGCGGAAGCTCTGGCCTCATTCCTTGACCCTACCTAGGAGGTCCTGTGATCCCCAAAAACTTGTTTCTCATAGTAACATGTCACAGAGTATTCACATACTCTGTACTCCTTTGTGTGTCCTTTGGGTGATCTTTTGCTGTAATTCTTTAGAATCTGTTATGTTCCATAGCTTTACTCAAGGAAGGAAGGAAGGAAGGAAGGAAGGAAGGAAGGAAGGAAGGAAGGAAGGAAGGAAGGAAGGAAGGGAGGAAGGAAAGAAGCAGGGAGGGAGTAAAGAAGGGAAGGAGGGAGAAAAGGAAGGAAGGAAGGAGGAGAGGGAAAGAGGAAGAGAGGGGAGGGGAAAGGCAGGGAGGGAGGGAGGGAGGGAGGAGCATAGAGACTCTTCACCAAGGGATAGTGTGCTCTAAGAGCCATAAGGTATCTTAGAAATTCAGCCCTCTCATTTTATAAATGAAGAAACCATAACCCAGACATTTCAAAAGTAATGTAACAAGCTTTTCTTTATTCTCACAATTCCTATCTACATGTAAAAGAAGCTGCAGTGAAAGTTGTAAATAATAATTAATGGTGCTGTTTTAAGAATCAGTTTTTCCCCCTCTCCTTAACATTAGCTCTGTGTAATCTGATTGAATTATTTTTCTAATTCTTTCCCTTAAATCCTCTTAATGTGAGTTTTCCAATTTGTGGTTTTACTAAATCTATTTAGGTTCAATGTGGAAGGCCAGAAAAGATACCTAGCCAGCAGTCAGGAGACCTCAGTTCAAATTATGCCACTAACTAGCTGGTTGACTTTAGGCACGTCATTTTACCTCCCTAAACCTCAGTTTTCTTATCTGGACATTGTTTGAGGGATAGAGTGGATGGCTTTCAAGGTTCATTCCAGATCTAATATCCTGTAGTAAATCTATGATTCTCCACCCAGAACCACATTTATAAGCTTTTAGAGCTTTCAAAGGCTTAAGACTGCACTGAGGCTTTTGAGACACCCTGTTTAGTTTTTATTGCCTCCATCTAGAACATAACTATTTGACCTAGTATTTCATGCAGAAAGTGCTTGTCATTAAAGCGAAAGCAAATCCTTTTGAGATCCAGTGAAGAAAACGTTCCATGACTCTATTTGACTAGAATTAGTTCACCCTTTAAAAAAATTCAAATTCTAAGTCAATATAATGAAAATTATGTTCCCCATTTGAAATGGGTTCATCTGTTTGGGATATTTAAGTTCATCCTTTTGAGGAAAAAAGAAAATTGAGTATAATATTTTAGTAGCTAGTATCTATGATACCCTGAGATTCATAAGGAAAAGGTGCTATTGATAAGCTTCCAACTAAATCATCAGTGCATCCCTAAAGCTCTCTTCAGGCAGCTGGGTGGCACAGTGGATAGAGCACTAGGCTTAGGAAGACTCATCGTTGTGATGAGGTGTGGACTCTGGGACCACCCCTCCTTGAATCTTTGAGGAACATGCCCTGGGAAACCCCTTGCCTATCAAAAACTCAAATCACCCTTGCATTGACCTCATTAATTCCACCTGAAGTCCCTCCCCAAACTCATTACTGGAGTTTGACCTCATTGGCTCCTCCTCAAGATGCTCCCCAGGCTTCTCCTCTAAACCACCCCTAGGTTCCTCTGTATATAAGACCCCATCTTCCCTCCATCTGTGTGAGCGCGCCAAAGAGTGCCCTAGCAGAGACTTGATTTGTAAGAGCGCTGTGGAATAGCTTAGCATAGACTTGCTCCGTGTGAAAGATCCATAAAACAACCTAGCATAGACTGGCTCCTTAAGAGTCTACCCCATATCTTTCAATAAACTTTAATTTTTCTTTGGCTGAGAAGACTTGAGTGGAATTCTTTCCATAGGACACAGCATGTTGGTATTTTGGGGTCTCAGGCAGCCCTAACACTCTTTGGGTACCTATTCAGTTGGGAATTTAAATCTGACCTTAAATAGTATTAGCTGTGTGACCCTGGGCAAGTCACTTAACCCTAAGTTCCTCATTGGAAGAAAGAACTGGAAAAGGAAATGGCAAATCACTCCAGCATCTTTGCCAAGAAAATCCCATATGGGGTTGGTCACAAAGAGTCAAACACTACTGAAGCAAATGAACAACAACAAAGGCTCTGGAGAAAAACTGTCGTTCTAACACAATTCTAGTCATAACCACTTGGGAGAGGGAAATAGACTACTCTAACTGAAATCCTTTCTTTCTATATATTATCTTGTGGCATCTCATACCCTTATGACAAAATAGTAGAACCCCTTGTACTATCTATTATTTAAAGAATCAATTGGGATAATGAGCTGCAATAAACATCTGCTTCTCTAGAGGGAGCCCGAAGTATGGACATTTTTATCTGCAGTTAAATTATTCTTAGCTTCAAATATCCAAAAGGCCATAAGGCAATCTTTGATACATACAATCCTCCATTTGAGATGGAGGAAAAAAAGAAAGAAGAGCCGTGCACCTAAGGTTTTCAGTAACTACCTAAGCATAGCTGAGAAAACACATTCCAAGTATCCGAGGTAAAAGTTGTGCCAGCATCTGTGGGTGCCCCTCAGTTCTCCTTTTCATTCAATGTTTTCCAGGAAAAGTGAATTGGTAACAACCATGTTATTAGACTTGTCTAGTTATTTTCCCCAAAAAACACATTATCTCTCAATCCACGTTCAGATAATTTGTACAAAGGGTCCAGATTTTTCAGCATTTTACTTGCCTAGAAAACTTACTAGTGAATAGTGATGAGGTGCAAGCCCTGGGACACCCCCCCCCCCCCCGCCCCCTTGAGCTCTCCTTGAATCTTTGAGGTACACGCTCTGGGAAACCCCTTGAAGTCTGACTGAATCTTTCTACTTGTTGAGGCATTTGCAGAGGCCATAAGTATTTCATTGTGGCTGGGCCCAAACCTCTGTTACTAGCCTGGCCCTCCAGTGTCCATCTGCTTCCCACGATGGAGCCTATCAAAATATTAATCCACTCTTGTATTGACCTCATTAACTCCATCGGAAGTCCCTCCCCAGACTCATTACTGGACTCTGACCTCACTGACTCCTCCTGAAGACCCTCCCCAGGCTCCTCATCTGAACCACCTCTAGATTCCTCTGTATATAAGAATCCCATCTTCCCTCCAGGGGCGTGAGAGCACCATAGAATGATCTAGCATAGACTGGCTCCTGAAGAGTCAACCCCATATGGCGAACTTTTAATGAACTTTCAATAAACTTTACTTTTCTTTGGCTGAGAAGACTTGAGTCGAATTCTTTCAGCAGGACCTTGCATGTTGGTATTTTGGGGTCTCAGGCAACCCTAAACCTCTTTGGGTAACCTCTTCAAATAGGGCAGCCATTCTGTCTAGCAGTAAATGATTTTTTTAAATCAGATTCAACTACCTGTGCAATCTTTAAAATTCTTTAGATCTTTCACAAGTGATATCACCAGTTTCTAAGCCACTCTTCTATCCAAGTACTAACATTCCTTCAAAACTTCCTTCATAATCTTGAGAAATAAGGGTATCTTAAAGAGGGGAAAGAAAAAAGGCTGAGGGGTGGGAAGGAGATCAGTCTGTTTGCAAAGATGTTAGTTTTGGGGTAGCTAGGTGGCACAGTGAAGACAGCACCTGGCCCTGGACTTGAGAGGACCTGAGTTCAAAACCGACCTCAGACACTTGACACTTATTAGCTGTGTGACTTTAGGAAAGTCATTTAACCCCCCCCACTGCCTCTCCTTTCCCCCTCCAAAATCTTGTTAGCTTCCAGATTCAATTCAATAAACATTTATTAGACACCTACTATGTGTAGGGACCTGTGCTAGGCAGGCACAAAGAATACATAGACAAAAACAAAATAATCCCAGTTCTCCAAGGAGCTAAGGTTTATATAGAAGCAAATAATATAAGGGTTGGGATTGTTCTTTATTTTTATTATTATTGTTGATCTGGAACTGTGATTTCATTGTTATAGAAAGCTTCCAGTGTGGAAACTTCCTCTAAGAAGGCATATCAGTAATTGGTCTCCAGCTCAGAGTCTTAAAGAATTGCCATGAAAAGTCAAGAGATTTGCCCAGTCTCAAAGAAAGTCTGTGTTGGTCAGGATTTGAAATTCAGTCTCCAGATACTGAAGCCAACTCAGTCTATCAACAGAGTTTCCACAAGATGCTCGACTCACACTTACCATAGGACTGATTATCAGGTATAGATTCACAGACTCTAGAATTAAACCAAATCTGGATAAAATCTAGTAGGGATAAATGAAATATTTTATATTTGGATTTAAAGAATCAACCTCATAAATCTGGAGAAGCAGGAATAAGGAATAGTTTTGTCTGACAAATAAATGGAGTTTTGTAATGGTAATGGAATTTGGAGATGCCCCTGAATTGACTTGGCTTTTGGGTTAAGACCCAGAGTTTGTGAATTACACTTGTGGGATGGACTTGTTGACATGAAGAGAGAGGGCTAAACTGGGAGGAGCAATGAATTGAAAAAGGCTCAAGCCCAGAGAAGGCCAGAAGAAGAAGGGCTTTTGGATGAGCAGTATCTAGTATTCTGGAGCCTGAGTTGCTGAAAGCCCATTGGAGCTGCCCAGGACTTTTGAGGACTGCCACCTGGAGCTGCCAAGAACTGAGGAGGCATGGCTGTGATGCTGATATTTTGTCTGTCTGTTTTGATGTTGTTTTTCCAGATTCACCTGATGGTGGACAATGCTGCTATTGTAGAGGTCCTGGAAACTGGCTGTTGGTTCAGAAGCCCTGAAGAAGGATTTTCTTGTGGTATGTTCACAGAAATCCTGGAAGGGGGCTTGGCTGATACTTTCAGGGGTTCTGGGACTATTCTACAGGCAAAGTGTGACTTGATGAGGACACTGGCTGTGGCTTTGTTGAGCCTTGTCTCCCCAGAACTGAGATTGCTGAGGGCTTGCCTCTAGTGAAAATGAAAGAAGGGCCTTTCCTTGGGCGTTCAATGCTGAGATGTTATCTTGATCTTGTTATGGCTTGAGGGTAAATAGCCTTTTGTGCTCTCCTGCTCCCTTTTGAGAAAATGGTTGGTGGTAATGGATGGTATTGTAATTACTTTGAGTCCAGGGGTGGGACCAAATGTATGTACTTTGTTTATGATTAGAAACTGATCTCCATTTGAGAAGAGACTTAAATGAATGTACCCTCTAGGGGTGGAGTAGTACCTGAATTGAATTGAGAACTATTTCCATTTGAGAAGAGACTTTGACTAAATGAATGTACCCTCTGAGGGTGGAGTAGTACCTGGACTGAATTAAGAACTTACTTGTGAAATGTATGAGTTAAACTGTATTTTGACTTTCTCTGCTCTGTGAAAGTTTGTTGAATAAACGCTGGTAATCCAAACCTTGGAAGTTGCCTTTGCTTGGCAATACAAATTTTTACCATACTGCAAGGTCCATGAAGCAACCATATAACGTGGTAGCCAAAATAGTTAGGATTACATTAAACTGCATAATGTCCAGAGTTGGGGAGATGATAATTCTAATATGCACCATCCTGGTCAGATGATAGCTGGAGTAATATGTTCAGTTCTGAGTGCCACAGATTAGGAAAGACTTGATTTTTAATTTTTTTTTCAATTTATAAGCCTTTTTCTCTCCTAATTGTAATAACAATTTTTCATCTTTGATTTCCTTTTCTTAATTTAAATTATCTGGGGAAAGGTTAGGACTTTTCCTCTTAGGTAGGACATTATTGAGCTGTCTGAAACTTGTCTCATAGGATGTGAATATTTACTAAAGGCCTTAAACATTGCTCAGTCAAGAAGCCAAAAAGGGAGTCAGCCTGCCTCATATGTGAGGAAGGGATTCTACTGATGCTCACTCTATGGGAATATAATCCCTCATTCAAGGAGGTTCACAGTGACCCTTGGAAATGGAGTTTAATCTGTAGCCTGACTTAGTTTACTTATCGTGTCTGCTTAATTAAATTTGTTTCCTTAAGGAATGTAAAAGATAATAATTCTGCTGAACTAAATTTGTTACTTTTATGATATTGAAAGAAATATTGAAAAAAGGAAATGTTAAATTTTTATGACAGGAATTATAAACCTGTCTCTTTTCTCTTAACTTTTATAGCCTAAAAGAATGTACAAGATTGTAATGTAAAAAAGAATTATTTCTCTGTCACTGACATAATTTTGTCTCTAAGAAGCCTTGTTAGAATCCTAATCATGGTTCAGAGGTTATTTTTCTACAAATGTCTCCTGCCCCCAAGCCTGTGCTGAAGCATAATAAAACCTAGGTTTTTAACCTCTATAATTTCAATGTTGTGGTAGATTTTATTTTCAGCAACAGTAACCTCCACATGAACTCAAAGAGGAGATATTTCTTCCATGATACCACCCACCTGACACCCCTTCCAAAAAGAAAGAAAAGTAAAAATGCTTAGAACAAATGTATAACCTGGGACTCAAGACAATTTGCATAAGACTCTCCTAATTGGTAGAGAATTCTTGCTCAGTGCTCCATATTTGTGTAAGGGGTGGAGCTGGTGACAACTTGGGAAAGGAGAGATCCCAGTTCTTACTTTGGGAAAGGCCACGATGGTTCCAGGATCACTTCTGGGGAAAAAACCCCTGGAAGGAGAGAAAGACTCTAAGAAACAACTTCTCTCCAGAGGTGCCAGAACCTGAAGCATATCCCTAGTCCTAACTTTCCACTCTAGAAATTTAGAAATTTGGGGGAATTTCCCTTTGGCTGAGATCAGATACTGTCTCTTTCTCTTTCTCCTTGTCTCTGTCTCTCTGTCTTTCTCTCTGCCTCTCTGTCTCTGACTCTGACTCTGGCTTGGTTTTTCTGTCTCTCTCTTTCTCTCTGTCTCTGTCTCTGTGTTTCTGTCTCTCTTGCTCTCTCACTCCTCTAGATATCTTACTCCCACTGGAAGAACTCATTCATTTTGCATTGTATGGTATAGTCTTATTTGTATAACCCCTTTAACTTTTATTTGATATAATTTTGAATACATGAGTTTATTTACTATTCACTAAGTGTAACGATCTTTCTGTAACTGGCATTTGGTGGGAATGGAGTTGTCTTTTTTTTCCTCAATTTTTTTTTTATATTTTTAGTTTTCAACATACATTTCCACAAGAGTTACAAATTTGAGTTAAAATTTTTCTCCCTTTCCTGTACCCCCTACCCCAAGATACGGAGCCTACTGAATACCCCTTTGCCCAATCTTTTCTCTCTTATGTCCTCCCCCATTTTCCCCCCACAACTTTCTAGTAGGGCAAGATGGGTTTCTATACCCCAGTGCCTGTATATCTTTTTTCCCAGCCACATGTAAAAAAACAATTTTTTAAACATTTGTTTTTAAAACTTTAATTTCCAGATTCTTTCTCTTCTTCCCTCCTTACCCACCCCCACTGGGAAGATGAGCAACTCAATATACATTGAGGATGTGTAATTACGAAAAACACTTCCATAGTAGTCATATTGTGAAAGACTAAATATATTTCCTTCCATCTTATCCCACCCCCGCTCCTCTTATTCTATGTTCTCCTTTGACCCTGTCTCTTTCAAAACTGTTTGCTTCTAACTACCCTCTCCCCCAATCTGCCCTGCCTTCTATGGATGATAGAAGCCCCTTTTATCCCCTTTCCCCCTAGTTTCCTGTAGGGTAAGATACTCAACTGAGTGTGTATGTTATTCACTCCTTAAGCCAAATTCAGTAAGTAAGGTTGACCCATTCCCTTTCCCCTTCCCACTTTTCCCTCCATTATAACAGTTTTCTCTTGCCTCTTTTACATAATTTACCCTATTCTATCTCACTCTTTCTCCTTTTCCCAATATATTCCTCTCACCTCTTAATTTTATTTTTTAGATCTAATCCCTTCATATTCAACTGATCCTGTGCCCTCTGTCTATATATACATGTACACACATATACACACTCACATATGTATTTATATACACATACATCCTCCTATACATACATACATACATACATACATATATACATACGTATTCTCTTCAACTATCCTCATAGTGAGAAAAGTCTCATGAGTGACAATTATCGTTTTTTTCTATGTAGGAATTTAAAGAGTTCAACATAAATCATTTCCTTGTGATTTCTTTTTCTTGTTTACATTCTCATGCTTCTCTTGCTTCTTGTATTTACTAGTCAAATTTTCTATTCAGCTCTGGTTTTTTCATCAAGAATGCTTGAAAATCCTCTATTTCATTAAATGACCATATTTTCTCCTGAAGCATTATACTCAGTTTTGCTGGGTAGGTGATTCTTGGTTTTAATCCTAGCTCTTCTGACCTCTGGAATATCACATTTGATATTGATCCCTTAACGTAGAAGCTGCTAGATCTTCTGTTCTCCTGATTGTGTTTCCACAATACTCAAATTGTTTCTTCCTGACTGCTTGAAATTTTTTTCTCCTTGACCTGGGAACTCTGGAATTTGGCTATAATATTCTTAGGAGTTTTCTTTTAGTGATCTTTCTCAAGAGGTGAGCAGTGAATTCTTTCCATTTCTATTTTGTCCGCTGGTTCTAGACTATCAGGGCAACTTCCCTTAAGAATTTCTTGAAGGATGATTTCTAGGCTCTTTTTTTGATCATAGCTTGCAGGTACTCCAATAATTTTTAATCATCTCTCCTGGATCTATTTTCCAATGAGGTATTACATGTTACCTTATTTTTTTTTCATTTGTTTGGATCTGTTTTTATAGTATCTTGATTTCTCACAAAGTCATTAGCTTCCATTTGCTCCAATCTAATGTCGAAGGAATTATTCTCTTCAGTGAGTTCTTTAAATTCCTTTTCTTTTTTTGTAATGAATTTTGTTTCTTGTTTACATCATTCATTTTCATGAGATTTTTGAATTACAAATTTTCTCCCTGTCTTTCCTCTACCCCAACCCCAAAACAGTGATCCCACTGTAGAACCCCTACCCTGGTCTGCTCTCTACCTTTCTGGTAGGGCAGGGGAGGGTCTCCCTACCCCAGCCCCTGCATATCTTAATTCCTAGTTTCAGGTATTGCAGAGCTTTAAATTCTAGATTCTTTCAGTTCCTCCCTTATCACCCACCCCTGCTGGAAGGACAACCAATTCAATACAGGCTGTGTAGGTGTGATTATACAGGACATCTTCATAGTGGACATATTGTGACAGTGATCATATGTCCCTCCTTCCTATCCCTCTCCACCTTGTTCTGTTCTCTACCCTGTCCCTGTCCCTTTATTGAAGTGTAAGCATCCAGCATCCCTCCCCCAGACTCTGCCCTCCCCTCCGTCATCCCGCATTTCATCCCCACGCCCCCTACTCTCTTGTGTGGCATGATGCCCAGTTTAGAGTTTATGCCATTTCTTCTCTAAGCCAGATTCAATGAGAGTAAATGAAAGTAAAGTTGTAACAGTTATCCCTTGCCTCTTCCACACGGGATGATTAACACCATTTTGTCTCTCCCTGTCTCCTTTCATTCTAGTCCTCTCCTATCTCAGAATTTTGCCTTT
>JAQQSW010006761.1:0-13868 GCA_028646575.1 Pseudocheirus occidentalis | reverse complement strand
GACATACAATCAGCCTCTCACAATATACCCACCATGGAGATGTCCTGCGTAATTACACATGTACACATGTACAGTGGGAGTGGGTGACAAGGGAGGAATTGCAAGAATCTAGAATTTAAAGCTATACAATCAAATGCAACTGGGAAATAAGACATACAGGGAAGGGGGTAGGGAGACCCACTCTGTCCTACTAGAAAGTTAGAGGGGCGTTGGAGGAGGACATAAAAGGGAACAGATTGTGGGAGGGGCTTTATGGTGGGATCACTGTTTTGGGCTTGGGGGTAGGGGAAACAAGGGGAGAAAATTTGTAACTCAAAACTGGAAATGAATGATGTAATCAAGAAAATAAATTAAAATTAAAAAAAAAGAATTTATTAAGCACCTATTATGTGCCAGGAACTAGAAGGAAAAGAAAAGAAGCAGGAGAAAAGGAGGAGGAAGAGGAGGAAGAGGAGGAGGAGAGAAGAAGAAATAATCATTATCTCAGATTCTAAGAAGTGTATATTCTAGGGGGTGGCTAGGTGGCGCAGTGAATAGAGCACTGGCCTTGGAGTCAGGAGTACCTGAGTTCAAATCCGCCTCAGACACTTAACACAAAAACTAGCTGTGTGACCTTGGGCAAGTCACTTAACCCCAACTGCTCTCAAAAAAAAGCAAAAAAAAAAAGAAATTTATTTATTAAAAAAAAAAAAAGAAGTGTATATTCGTATATTCTAGTCAAATCTCTGGGACCACCACACTTCTGAATGCCACTGAATAAGATTAAAATGTAACTGGGAAATATTTAACAAAATAAATAAATAAAATAAAATCTAGATAATATTACATTTGAAAACTAAGTAAATAGCCTGCACCTCATCAAGTATGTGGCCCAGAGGGATACTTACATATGGTTTTGTGAACCCCTACGCTTTTCTGTTTGACACAGTATTAGAAAAGATGGCATGTATTTATCTAAATAAGTGTGGGGGGTATTGGGACCCCAAAAATCCCCTCTCCAAAAAAATAAATAATTAGAAGCATCTTGAGGAAGGAACAGGAAGTTTTATTCTCTTCTCCTCTACCCCCTTCCCCAAAAGGGCGGTTCTTTCTATGGTCCTCTCCTCTCCTCATCCAGGAGAAGAGGCCTGTTACAAAAGACAGAACAAGAATTTATACCCTAAGGAGGTCAAGCCCCCTGCCCCTGGCTGTCCCTTCTCCCATTGGCTAGGAGGCAGGCTCTCAGTCTTGGCATAAAATCTAACCCAATGGTGGATAACAAAGAAGCCCACCACTATCTCCTACTGGAAGGGAGGTGGGTCAAGAAGCCAATGTATCATCCATGGCAATATTTGGTAAATGCCAAAGCATGGGAGGGGAAAAGGTCACAAGCAAGGGTGGAGGTCAAAAACTCCTGAAAGGGGCCTAATGCTGATGACAACAAGGGAAGGGGGGAAGTGTCCTAGGCTGTGTAAACCCAGGACCCAGGTCTGTCTAGTCTTACAAAAGTCTATCTCTGGTTTCCAGATAGTTTCTCTCCCTTCTCATTCTGAGGAGTCTTCACAGAGGGTCCAGAGAGTGTACCCCACTCATAAGTAAATACAAATAATAAATAAAACATTTACAAACTAAGTTTATATAAATGATAACATTCATTAAAATGTCATATTATATAATTATATTGTAATACATATAGAGAGAAAAAATGCAAAGTAGTAAAATACAAGGTAAAGAGGAAAGACAGTAGTATTAGGAGCCCTGGGAAAGGAGCAGGGAAGGAAAGTCAGGAAAGAATTCATATATGAGATGATGTCTTAGTAACAGGGGATAAAGGGATTTCTTATCAAATGGTCTCAATTTTCTCAGTAAAAATTTTAATTTTTTAAAGCAAAGAATAAATAATTTATACTTAAATTAGCACTCTATAGTATACAAAGCACTTTACATATACTAATTCATTTGTAAAATATAGATAATAGTAGCACCTGCATCACAAGGTTATTGTGAAGAGATATTTATATAGCAATTTGCACACCTTAAAGTACTATATAAATGCCATTATTATCATCACTATGATCATTATCATTATTGCTGTAAAAGCTGAGGTCCTCAACTGAAAGAATGAAGGAATAAGAGGATGGAAAGCTTCGGGAGAGGTTTAAATAAATTCTGTGGAGTGTAGAGTAGGGGATGAATTAGAAAAAAAAAGTGCTGCAATGAGGGTCCAGCTGAGGTTAGAAAACACAAAATGTATAATATAGCGTAGAACTAAATTAACACAAAACTTTTCTAATTTCTCTAGAAATTTGAAGAAATAATATTTCTCTCATCTACAAAGATCCTATCCAACCTTATCCCTATGGGAAAGTGGATAGGACAAAAGGCCTTTATTAGGGAACTGGATTACAGGTAATAACCAAATCCTTGAACAAAAAATGACTCTTATTAGATCATTCCCTTCCCCAATCCTGAAATGACTGGGCTATTGAGCCATCCTTTGAATTGACCATGCTCCTATAACCCACCCTTCCCCATTCAGAAAGGGTAATACTGATTACAGGGAGGAAACATTTTTTTAGGTTTTTTTTGGGCTGGGGGGGGAGAGAAAGAGGTGGATACTGAAGAATAGAACTGTGTGATGACTACTGGACATGGGGAAAGGGAATAAACATTTATTAAATGTCTAACATGTGCCAGGCACTGAGATAAATGCTTTACAAATATTTTCTCTTTTGATCCTTAGAACAATCCTGTTGTAGGGGCTGTTATTATTCCTATTTTATAGTTCAGGATACTGGAGCAGATGGATGATAAATGACTTGCCCAGGGACATACAACTGGTAATATCTGAGGCCATATTTGAATTCAGCTCTTTTGACTGAAGACCCAGGACTCTATCCACTGAGTCACCTGTCTCTATTATTCTAGAACAGTAACCCCAAACTGTATTTTAACATATTAAGGGTTTTTTTGTTCAAGATTCCAATAAATATAACCTCAAATCATCTTCAGGTAAAGAACTATGTCTGAGGATCTGGACAGTCCTGGAAAGACATCCCTCTTTCTAAGTAAGAAACAACTTGGATTAAATTAAATAAAATATGCTATACTGGTGCCAGGCCCAGAAGAATGGATTTTTTTTTTCAACAGCACCCAAACAATGTTCGTGTGATTTCTTCTAGTTCTGTTCAGTAGTATGAGAATAGAGAATAGAATTGCAGTGCATAAAAGATGGGAGTAATCCATGGTTGAGTTTTGGTAAGGAATTACTGATAATAGGATAAGGGTGCAAAGAATTCCGTAAGAGAGGAAAGCTTTAATCTGATTAACTATAGAAAAGGAGGAAGGTAGAAAATATAGCCATAGACAATGGGAAAATATAGAAACAGAAGCAAATCAAATCAGAATAGGGATAAATGTCCTGCATTGAGGAGGGGCCTAGATCCAATCTCATTTCACCTAAACTAGAACATAGAATTTGAGAAGACTGAGGAAGTGGGTAGGAGGTTAAGGTTTTGAAGGAGTTTTTTTATTGATGTTGAAGTCCCTAGTATAAATAAGGGCAGGAACTGAGAAGAGGAAGACCACAACTCAGGTATTAAGCTACTTGAAAAAAGAGTGAGAATAACCTGGGGGACATACAGACAGTAGTCACCATGATCTGTCTCGGTTAAAAAACTTTAATAGAGTGAACTTTAAAAGGAAGTTACTGAGTGAGGACCGCAAATGCAGAGTTTGAAAGTAGTAGTTGGGATCTAAGAGTATTTCAATTCTGCTTCTAGCACCAGGCTATGAAAGTACAGGCAGTACTACAGAGCACGCAAAATCCTCTTTTTGGCAATTAAAATTCTTCATAACCTACCCATTCCTCCCTTTGCATACTTCTTCCACTTTACTCCCTTCCCCACACTCTATGATCCAACTTCAGTCTTGTTGGGGAATTCTCTGCACCTCCCTGGGAGATGAATACTTGTCAGCAGCAAAGACTGTGATTCAAAGATTGGAAGCCAAAATGAAAGTAAAGAGATATATTAGCATAGTAAAGAAACTTCTCTCCCTTTTAGCAAGTTAATATTTTAGGGTACAGCTAAATAATTTTTATAACCTTTCAAACACATTCTGCACCAAATTAGAAAAGTATTTTACAGGAGGAACAGAAGAAGAGGGAATCAGTCAAGGGAGAAATGAGGAGTATTTGAAATTCAAGTGGCAAAATTCTGATATTACTATCAGAATAATAAAAAAGAATAAAAAGGAAAGAGGCCAAATACTTTTATAATTGTGAAAGGAGTCATTTTAGGTAAAATTGCAAGTCTTATCCAAGGATAGCAAGTACTTATGACAATAGTAGATGAGACCATAGACTTTACCACCTTCTTTCATAGGGTTTGGGTAGTTTCTAATATTAGGCCACCAAATGGTTAGGGAATTTTTACATTGTTAGTCCATAAAGTTGCCACAGAATAATTGTGGTTCCTGTTTTTTTTTTTTTTTCTCCTTACCCACACACATACCATTCCATTTCTAGTTTCAGTACCTTTGCCTGGGCTATCTCCCAGGGAGATGAACTGGAATGTGGAAGGTTTTGTTGGGTCCTTTCAGTCAATCAACAGATCAATTAATAAACATTTATTAAGTAACAACAAATGTGCCAGGCACTGTGCCAAGTGGAGGGGATACAACATGAGGCAGAAATCAGTCCCTGCCCTCAAGGAGTTCACTGTCACTAGCTTAGGGGAAGATAATGTGCAAAATATATATATATAAAGCAAGCTGGGATGGGTAGGATAAGTAATAGGATAAGCAAGAAATCATTTAATTAGAATTAAGAGGAGTTGTAAAAGGCATCCAGTAAAAACTTGAATTTTAATTAAGACTTAAAGGGAGCTGGAGAAATGAGGAGACCAAGATGAGAAGAGAGAATACTGCAGGCATAGTGTTCATAGAGAGAAAATGCTCAAGAATGGGGTGTTGGTATCTTGAGCAGTGCTGATAGGCTTCAGTCCAAAAACTTCTAAGCAGGGGAAACCCACTATCTTTCTTTGTAGCACATTTCTCTTTGGTTCAGCTCGAATTGTTAGAAAGTTTTTACTAACAACAAATTTAAATTCCCTTTAAAGAACTTCATCTGTGGCCCCTTCCAAGGAAGGGAAACAAATCTAAATTCCTCTTCCACAGGGACTGCCCCACAAATATTTGAATACAGCTTTTATGTCTCCATTTTCCCCTCCCCTGGTCAAACTTCTTTTACTCAGACTAAACATTCACAAAGCTCCTTCCCAAATCACTCTCCTACGAAAAAGGCCTCTCAGTATTTCCTCCTCTACCCTTACAGGAATTGATTCCTTTCTAGTACCATGGTCCTAAGTCTAGCTAAAATAAATTTGACTATCCCTCCTCCAAAGTATATTTATCTAGGCTTCTCCTTCCACAAAAGACATACATGCAAGAGTCTTCCAAAAAACTGAAATTATAGATGTGCCCACATTTTCTAAACTCAGCACCTTTAGTGTGCCCTTTGAAATACTGCTACTCTGAAGGTTAAAAAATTATAAAAAGGTTAAATCCAACCATAAAAATGAAGAGGAGCCCAAAGAGGGTTAGGGCTGCCTGAGACCCCAAAATACCAACATACCGGGTCCTGCGGAAAGAATTCCACTCAAGTCTTCTCAGCCAAGGAAAAAGTAAAGTTTATTGAAAGTTCAAGTTCACCACGTGGGGTGCTAGGCCATTTAAAGGTACTCTCACAGAGCAAGTCTATACTAAGCTATCTCATGGCGCTCTCACTGAGCAAAGTCTATACCAAACTATTCCATGGCGGCGCTCTCACAGAGCAAAGTCTCTACTAAGACTTTTCAATTCAAAACGCGGCAGGTTATCTCTGGGTAGGGGGAAGACAAAAGGCTGAAATGTAGGATTTAGGCTAAAGGTTACAAAAAGAATGAGTCATTAAAACTCTCCTTAGGGGTAAAGCACCCTCCCAAGTAGGTGAGTTGTGAGTGGATTAAAGTATAATCTAATCTAAACAGTAAATTAACTAGCATTTATTAAGCTTTACTACCTTCAGAACTAGTGATAACAAAGAAAGTCTTCCCAGAGAAGAAGAGATTTTAGCTAGGACTTGAATGAAGCCAAGGAAGCAAAAAGGCAGAGATGAGTCCCAGGCACTTCAAACAGTCAGTGAAAATGTTCTAGAGATGGAATGAATGTCTGGTTCACTGTTGGAGAACCTTTGGCCTCAAGGCCAACCCTGGCACCCCTGGGCCTTGAGATTAAAGATTCCCCACCCCTGGTCTAGTTTAGGGAACAACTAGGAGGCCAATGTCATTGTATCACAGGGAATGAGAGGGAGGAGTGTGTGAGATTTTCCATAAAAGGCTAAGGGGAAAGAAGGTTGGAAAGCTGAGGGCTGGGGAGTGGGGCAAGTTATGAAGGTCTTTGAACACTAGTATTTGATACTGGAGGTGACAGCCCGTAGATATGTTTGTTGAATTGAGTAGAGCACATACTTGTGCTTTTTGAATATTGCTTTGATAGCTTAAAGAAGGATGACATATAATGAGAAAGGACTCAAATCCAGGAAACCAACCAGCAGGCTATGACAGTCCAGGTCTGAAGCAATAAGAATCCAGACCTAGGTGGTGGCAGTAACCAAGCAGGGAAGTGTTGCTATGGTAACATCAACAGCCCTTGGCAACAATTTGGATCTGGGAAGAGAGGTGAAGAGTGAGGAAGTAGAGAATAATACAGAGACTACAAGTCTGGATGACTAGAGGAATGGATGGTGATTTTCTTGTTAGTCATAGGGAAGTTTAGAAGTAGAGGGGGAGGGTTTTGGGGAAAAGATAATTTGTGTTGATAGGTTTAAAACAGTGGTTCTCAACCTGTGGGTTATGTTCAATTTGTAACAATGAAAATACAACCTGTATATCAGATATTTACATTACAATTCATAACAGTAGCAAAATTACAATTATTAAGTAGCAATGAAAATAATTCTATGGTTGGGGGTCACCACAACACGAGGAACCATATTAAAGGATTGTAGCATTAGGAAGGTTGAGAACCACTGGTTTAAAATGTCTCCAAAATGCAGTTCAAAATGTCCCATGGGCCAGAAAAAGCCCAGTGACTCTGCATCCTAGCACTGTTACCAGATTTAGGCACTTCCCCATTTGGGCAGTCTAGGGCCTCAGCTTAAGTTTCCTTATTTACATATTTTATTTATTCCCACGGTTATTTGGGGGGCCTATTAGTATACAATTCCTACATAACAATTTGCTGTGATTAGTAATAAGGAATACGCAATTGGCTTGAGTTTCTCCTGTGTTGTAGAAGAAGCAATAAAAGGCTGTGGACCTGAGTTCGTATCCTATTCCAACCATTACTAGCTTTGGTCAAATTATTCGAAGTTTCGGGACTTTAGTTTATTCAGTTGTAAAATGGAAATGATACTTGCAGTATTTACCCCACAATGATAGTGTGAGAATCAGTAAAATACTCCTAAAGTACTTATTAATACTTGATAAAATGCTGTATAAACATAAATTTGCATTGTCAATAAAAGACTTTGTAAATTTTTTGGAGGCAGCATGGTATAGTGAAAAGGGCAATGGATTTCTAAGAGGACCTGTATTCAAACTTCAATTTGCTATTTAATACCTTTATGGGTTTGAGCAAGTCACTTGGCTGCTCTGGGACTCAGTGTCCTAATCTGAAAAATTAGGAGGATGTTCTGGCCCTGTCAGTGATCCTTAAGGTCCCTTCCAACTCTAAATGTACGGCCCCATAAACGTGAACTATACAAATGGGAGTTATTACTATACATATACCTCAGGAATCTGGAGATGGGATAATGGGTGAGGAGAGCTTCCATAAACATAAACCCAAATAACCTCATCCATAAAAGCAAGATTTTGCGTATAGGTCTTCCCTCCCGACCCCCCAATCTTTTCTTAACAGGTTTTAGGCTGCTTGCAAAACAGTTCCTCTTATTGCCCTTCCCCCAATATCTCTCATCAACTGGAAGTAGGAATGAGGCATTTACTTTTAAAAAGAGAGGTTCATGTTGCAGAAAAATAGCTCATACACATCAAATAATACTGTTGTTGCACACTCGGGCCCGACACTTACTGCAGTGGTTTGCCATTTCCTTCTCCAGCGCTGAGGAAGCTAAGGTAAACAGGGTCAAATGACTTGCCCAGGGTCACAGAGCTAGCGTCTGAAGCCCTATTCGAACTAAGGATAAATTAGACCCTCTGCTAATCCCAGGGCTCCGCAACTGCGCCACCTAGCGGGCCTAGCTCCTTATAGCAATTCTGTCACTGACTACCTGTGTGACTTCTCTGGGCCTCCATTTCCTGCTCCGTAAAATGAGGGGGTTCGGGGAAAGCGTGCTGGATTTGGCTTCACAGGCGATAGCTCTAGAGCTGGGAGGTATGCGTAGGCCATCCAGCCCAACCTCCTCATCGCAAGACCTGGGTTTTAACCCGGCCTTTGCCATTTACAAAACTATGTGATCCTCCGGCAAATCGCTTTAATTCTCCAGGTCTCATTTTCCTTTTTGGTAAAATTAGGGGACTAAACTGTTAGATTTCTAAGGTTCGTTCTACTTCCACAACTATTATCCTATGAGGTCAAAGGTCACTTCCAGTCTAGGCTTATAGGATGGACGCTGAACTCTACATTTCCATCCTCAACTTTCTTCCTTGGGTCTCTCGTCCTCTCCATGACTTGGTACAGCCCAGCTCCGCCCTCCGTCCTCCCCGCAGCCCCAAGAAGGAATGGCCGGGGCCGGGTTGGGCCGGACGTCACGTGGGTGGGGCTCACGAGGTTCTGAGTCTCTGTGGCTCCTCCCTCGTCCCACGCCTCCGAGCTGGGACTGCTGCGTAGGCGCGCTGGGGAGACTGGCGTTACCGCCGGGCCCCGGCGTCCAGGTGATCTTGCAAGTTCGGATTTGACTGCAGGTGCTGACTTTGGTAGCTAAGATCCATGCGAAGGGGCTCCGAAGGTTTGCAGAGGGCCGAGGCCGCGGATCTGTGTGAGTAACCCCCAATACAGTAGTGGGGGGAGGGGGTGGCGGAGACAGCGCAGAGGGCTTAGATCGTGAAGACGGAGACGTGCAGGTGCCGGTGGCGCGGCCGCCGCACCTGGAGCGCAGCAGACCGTGGGCCTTCAGGCTCAGACTCGGCCCTCTTTTGGAAGAGACAGTGGTCATCCGCCACCCCGCCCCCCGTCTCGCTCCCGCGGGATGTGTAGAGCAGCCCTTTAGGAACAAGTCCTCCCGCCCGACCTTCCTGGAGCGTGCCCCTAAAGCCACTAAGTGCCCGGCGGGTGGAAAGGGGATGATCCCATTTATATTCCCTCATTTGGTCCTCCCGTGTGGGATCACGAACCAGTTTTCTTGCGTCTCTAAAGTGAATGAGTTACATTAGATTTCTAAGTAGGGTACCCGATCTTATCCATTCTATGATTCTGTATACGACATCTACTCCTACCCACCCTGGACCTTCGAATGAATTTTTCTTGCCCAGGAGGAGATTGTGAATGGCAGTAATCTTCGATTTGGAGGGATGGGGTGATAGTTTTGGTTCCTAGGGCCCTCCATAAAGTCAGCTGCTTTGTAGGCTGTGGGAAAAGGCAAACAGAAAACCCTGCCAACGTCTAAAAGTTTGAAGCTCATATTAGTTGATAATGTTCATTCGGAACTTCCAAAATGGAGGGAAAGCGTACTGGATTTATAACTAGGAGTTGGGATAATAAAAATCCACCGTCAATTTTGCCCCTTAATACTTTTGAGCTTGGACAAGACACTCCTTTTCTCTGAGCCTCAGTTTCCTTAAAATCGACCTA
Organism: Pseudocheirus occidentalis; assembly: GCA_028646575.1. Lineage (NCBI taxonomy): Eukaryota > Metazoa > Chordata > Mammalia > Diprotodontia > Pseudocheiridae > Pseudocheirus > Pseudocheirus occidentalis. Next base: position 4,037 of record JAQQSW010006761.1, on the reverse strand, counting down.
ATCTGAGGCTCTTTCGGCTATAGTTCTAATAGTTTGACAAAAACCATCTACTGTGAAGCCCTGTGACATATATAGTCTAGTAAAGATGAAAGCATGACCCAGGTCTTACTTTGGTTCTGCTTAGATTCTACTTCTTGGGGAAATGATCCATACATACACAGATGTATTGGGGGCAAAGAGGAGACCCATGCAGCAGGCTCTGGGAAAATTTGAAGTTAGTTGCTTTCTCCCAAATAGGGGGCAAAGGGGAACGTTCCCTACTTTTACCTACTTCAAGCGTAAACCTTAAGTCCTTTTCTTCAGAAGAGGACGATTCTTTTTTTTAAAAAAAAATTTAGTCTTTATTAATTTGTTTGTTTACTTTTAGTTTACAAGATTCAGTTCCACAATCCCTTAAGTTTCAAATTTTCTCCCCTTCCTCCCCCCCACTCCCTCAGCATGCAATCAAATATAGGATCTGCAAATACGTTCACATTAATCAGATTATAAAGAAGGATTGTAACAGATGGAATGAACGATGGGAAAGAGGAAATAAAACTAAACAAGAAAAAGGAGAGCAGGTAGTTTGCTTCAGTCTGCATTCAAACTCTGTTCTTTCTCTGAGTGTAGACATCTCTCTCCATCATGAGTCTTTTGGAGTTGTCTTATAACCTTTCATTGCTGAGAAGAGTCCAGTCTATCAGAGTTGGTCATCACAATATGTTGTGTCTGTAATTGTGTACAAATTTCTCCTGGTTCTGCTCTTCTCACTCAACATCAGTTTGTATAAGTTTCTTCAGGTAAATATGAAGTCCATCTGCTCATCGTTTTTATAGCACAGTAATATTCCGTTACATTCATATACCAAAACTTGTTTAGCCATTCCCCAAATGATGGGATGGAAGGCTATACCAGTGAAGCACCATATTTGGCCAAAGTTAGAGAAGGCCTTGAATATCAGACCAGTGACATTCTCTGAGGAGCAGCTTGAGGTTAGAAAAGTACGTGAACAAAAAAGCTTCCCACTTTAAGTTAATAGATTTTGTTTAGGAGAGGCAAAGCCAGAGATGATCAAATCCAGACCTTTTAATTTACAAATGAGGAAACCAAAGCACCCAGCAACATGAAATAACTTGGCTAAGATCCTAGAGCTAGTGAAAGATCTGGGATTTGAATCATGGCCTCATGACTCCAAAATCACTTAGGGAGTGGGGGGTGGGTTACCCTGTATTACACTACTTTTCAGGTCATGAATCATTCAAGTATGGGGACACAGTCACATCACTTCCTGGGAATTAAAGTTGTTTCTCAAGAAACCTTTTTCCAACCTTGGTGCATTAGAGAGAGCCCTGACCTGGCAATCAGTGGTTCTAGTCTTGGCCATACAGCTTATTTCATGTGTGATGTGGGGACTTCATAGGGTTATAAATTCAGAGCCAGAAGGGAACTTCTCAGTTATGCATATCTTATAATGCCAGCGGATGTGTTCTACACTACTGGAGATGCAAAAACCAAACCAAAATAATCCTTATCTTTGAGAAGCTTGGATTCCATTGAGGTAGGCAACATGTACAGGTAAATAATGCATGAAGTTACTACTCATAAGTTGAAGAATATCAAAAGGAGATGACATTTGAGCTCTATTTGAAAGGATTCACACAGGTGGCACTGAGGAGGGAATATATCATGCCAGATTTGACAGATTAGGGAACTTTGGCCTAGAGAATTAACATGTCCAAGGTCATGCAGGCGATAAATGGAAGATAAAAAGCAGGTCTTTTGATTTCAGAATACATTTGCTTCATTTCTCTGGCAGAGACAGAAAGGGTCTTTGAGCCATGTCTGGTATATATGAGGAAACAATCTCGGAGAAGTAAAGTGGTTTTCTCAAAAACATACATTTAATCTGGTTAAGAGAATATTATATAAAGAAAAATGGATTTAGGGTCAGAAAACCTGGGTTTAAATCCCAGTACCAACACTCACTTAGCTGTGTACCCAAGGACAAATCACTTAAATTCTTTGAGACTCACTTTCCTTAACTGTAAAAAATGAGATGCGTGGCTGTCTGCGATAGTAAATAGAAGTCTGGCCTTGGTTTTAAATTTTGCTCCTGACACATTGACTGTGGACAAGTCACTTAACCACTCAGTGCTCTGGGCAACTCTCCAAGACTATATAAGTAGCAGAGAAAATGGAAATTTCTTCTATATCAGAAGTTTCTTCCTCTACTAGTTCCTCTGCAACTGAAACCACAGGGATAGTCCTTTGTTCCATATCCCTAATGTAATAAACTTTGTGCATCAAACTGTTATCCATCTTGATAGAATACCACTCATGCAGTACCTAGCATGTAGCAGGTGCTTAATAAATGCTTGCTGTGAATGAATAATGAAGAAGAATAATTTGTAATCCAATATTTTAAGCTTTCCAAATAAATCAAAAGAATATATTAGGTACTATGCTAAGATGGTCCCATGGATAGATAGAGCACTGGGCTTGGAATCAAAAAGATTCCAGTCTGAATTAAATTAAGCCCTCAAACACTTAAGTAGCTGAGTGACCCTGAGCAAGTCATGTAACTCTGTTTGCCTCTTCCTTTTTGTAAAATGACCCTATCTTTGTCAAGAAAACCACAAAATAGGGGCATGGAGAGTTGGACACTACTTAAATGCATGTACTACAACAAATAATGCTAGGCAGTGCGTATACAGAAAGACAAATGGAAACTGTCCCTGCCCTCAGATAGATTATAATGATGTACATAATAGCCTTGTGAGGAAATTGGGGCAAGGAATAGTCTACCCATTTTACAGATGGAGAAACCAAAGATATAGCTAGTGGCTTAAATGGGATTGAACTCAGATTAACTTAAGAAACAGAGCACTTTCTATTAATGTATTGCTTTAGCACATTTCAGGGAGCCAGCCACCCTAGACAAATCTCCCTTAAACTTGAGCTACATTCAAGAAGTGATAAGAGTTTAATAAATCCATATCTGGAGAACCATGCTTGTAATAGGCAAGTGTTCTCCACAGATACTTAACATGGACTTTCTAAACTTTTTTATGTAGTTAATTCTCAAGTGTATCTTAAGATTTCTAAGAATACTAGAAGTGACATAGTATGAATGACTTAATCTCCTTCAGGTGATGAAATGACTGACCTTCCTTCCTGGCATTTGGGGAGAAAAAGTCCTGTGTATTTTGGGTTAAAATGTTCAAGTCAAAATCTAGGACTCGAAAGAGGCTTGTAAAAAAGATGCATGTATGTTTTTTTTTTCCTTACTGCAGACATTAAACTGTTAAACAGATTTAGAGAATCATCAGATTTTAGAGCTAGAAAGGACACTTGAAATTGATGAAGATAGGAAAATGGATAATAGATCAACCCATGATTAACCAATCAATCAATAATATTAATTAAGCCCCTACTATGTTGGAGGTACTATGCTAAGTGTTGATGATCAGAGAACTGCCTTTGAATCTAGAATGTCTTTGCTTTTATTTTTTTTGTAATAAATTTTTGTTTTCTTGTTTACATCATTCATTTTCATGATATTTTTGAATTACAAATTTTCTCCCTTCTTTCCCCTACCCCAGCCCCAAAACAGGGATCGCACTGTAGAGCCCCTCCTCTGGTCTGCTCTCTAACTTTCTGGTAGGGCAGGGAGGGTCTCCCTACCCCAGCCCCTGTATATCTTAATTCCTAGTTGCAGGTATTGCAGAGCTTTAAATTCTAGATTCATTCCATTCCTCCCTTGTCACCCACCCCTGCTGGAAGGACAACCAATTCAATACAGACTGTGTAGGTGTGATTATACAGGACATCTTCATAGTGGACGTATTTGTGACAGTGATCATATGTCCCTTCTTCTTATTCCTCCCCTCCTTGTTCTGTTCTTTACCCTGTCCCTGTCCCTTTACTGAAGTGTGAGCATCCAGCATCCCTCCCCCAGACCCTGCCCTCCCCTCCGTCATCCCGCCTTTCATCCCCACAGCCCCTACTCTCCTGTGTGGCATGATGCCCTGTTTAGAGTTTATGCCATTTCTTCCCTA